>JAECUM010056055.1:0-21908 GCA_016617855.1 Megalonaias nervosa | reverse complement strand
AGCAAAATTCCTTTGCAGTGCTAGATAAAATATCTTTCAGAAAGAAGTCCGTGTAAATAACCTCAAATGATCCATCACTGATTACAATGTCAAATCGTGTGAATTTCTTAAAAATTTTTGAGTGGCTCATGTTTGACAACAACTATTGCTAATTTCTTCTTATGCTCGTGCTGTTCCGCTTCGGCCTCGTGGTATATTATTTAGCAAAACTGCTCAGATTAGATTCCTATACAAAATACCCCCAAACATCCGTTTAATTGGCCTGCTCTTATATGATTTCATTGTTACAATTAGAACCATCTCTAAAATCATCAAAAGTTTCAGACGCTTCAGAAGTAGTGGACGATTTAGTCTGAAACTCTCCTTTTTCTTGAACCGTATTACATATTGTTTTTCTTTTCCTCATATGCTTGACCCAGCTTATTCTGTTACATTTATAATAGCACTCCCAAAATGCGATGTAGCGATCGAAGTTTCTCTTTTACAGATTTTAAATCACAGTCGTTTGGTAGTTTAATACCATATCTAGAGACCTCAGTGAACTCCCCCGAATATTATTAGCGTCAATCTGATTTGTCATCATTTTATTTACCACAGTAGTTCTTTAATATATATGGAAATTTCCCAGTCTAAGTCCTGCTTTTTAATTATTTCTTTGAAATTTGTGTCCAAGACTAATTGTAAGCATGTAAGTTTTTTTTACAGTCAACTAATATGCGCAATCCAAAACGGTTGCAGATACGATTCAAAAATTATGCATACCACGTATCCTTTACTGAAGTGAATTTGCAATCATCAAATTTAACTTTCTCATTCACCAGCTAGATTCAGTTGTCTACCTTTTCTAACGAAAACTTTGCCCGAAACTTACATTCGAACCAGTGATCCTATGTCTGACAGAACAACTCGTTTGTTGTTACATCTATGGCTTTTGTTGAGAGAGTAAATCAAAACGACGTATTTATTTAAAAATCGTTTAAAAGTATGTGACGCGCTTCTCCCTGTATGAGCGAATGTCGAAACTAAGACATTAATAGTTACGTCTCGTGCAATGGTAAGCATAGATAGTAATTTTAGGCCGAACAGACATTTCCTGCTCTTGCACTCGAAATATTCAGTTATATTTCGATATTAGCAAAAACTGTTCTAACATGATGCAGATTAAATCAAAATGGCTTATCTCTCTCTGAATTTAAACGCACGAAAAATCGACCGTTTCATAAAATCTGCCTCAGGTGTGGGTGATGTAATCACATAGCAAGCTTTACATAGCCTGTGAAGTATTGATCGATTCACTGGTTGCCTATACAGTCTAAAGAACATATATACGTTTTGACTACCTTCGTGGATTAATAATCCACGAGCGGAGCATCTTTTGTATATAGCTTATTTGCCAAACCCTTCCTGTAGAGACTGTTTTTGGGGGTCATGACAAATTGGGAAAAAAACCTAAACTAACATATTGATTCTAGTCTTCGTACTGTTACGTGTCTAGGCTTGTACAAAAAGTAACAAGAAAAGAGTGAAGACAACAAGCTTTGCAAAATTTAACAAATAATTTATTTCCCTAGAAAAACAAGGTAAAAATGAGAAAAGGACTTAGAGTTTACGAATCAAATCCAAAATTAATCGAAGAATTACAAACTAGAAGTCCTATCAATGAAAAGTCCTAAATGAATCACAGTTCAAATCCCGATGAAATTCAAGATGGAAGGCAATGACGTATGCAATAGTCAGCGTTGTATTGATGTGTCAACAGTTCCTTGTTGAATCACAAAAAATAATATTCCAGTTTTGAATTCTGAATAATTTTTAATAAATGTCTTTGTCCAAGAATTCTGTATGAGTGCTAGTATTTTCTAGGGAAATAATCACTTATTCCATAAAATAAAATAAATTCAAATCAAACTAGTCACATCAAAACACCTTTATGTGTCAAAGGTATAAAGCCCAACTGGCTATTTCTTCTGAAGAAAAACAGTTATACAGTAAGTTAAGACGCAAAACAGATTCCCGTATGAGGGTCACGTGGTCATTTTTCTAGAACAACGTAGAAATTTGTTACATGATAATTATCACATACTCTAGTATGGCTTTAGCCAAAATCAATGGTTCTTACCTGCGAATTTTTTTTTTTTTAAAGTTGTTTACCGAATGCCTTACTAGTTCTTAATCTAGGTCAACAACTAGATCCAACGTTTCCACTACTGGTTGTTTATCAGGTCAAACAGAACTGAACTGAATTTGTAAAACAAACAAATATCAAATCCAGTAGACAAAGTTATCATTACAATAACATGTAATGTAATAAAATAAAAAATTTAAAACTAACAAACAAATAATTAAATTACATTTACATAACAGTACGTGTGTAAATTGGAATGTAATATATATGAACTCCCTCTCCATCTTTATTGTTAGACACACGAAACTAGGATCAATGATAAATGTATACTGTGTCAACATTGTCTGAGTAATAATAGTGATCCTATTTGGGGGCCTTGGGCGCGGGGTGCCTTTACGTAAATTTGCAATGAATCTCAACACAGGTCACCTGGGTGTCATCCATGTGTCTCGTCGCTCTCGAGACCTTGTGTTATAACTTAAAATAAATCTATAAAGAATCCGACCCTATAACCACATACACACTTGCTACATATACAATGATAAATTTATACCTGCTAGAGATTTTGCTGTTGCGATCCATTCCTACCCATAATGAATTTAACTCCGAGTTCATAATATATAACTGATCAGATGTACATGGATTATCATGCGTCCAATATGATTCTAAATTGCATTGATTTGTTACGAACCCATACAATGAAGTTTATGTTTAAAGCGCACAGATCTCGATACAGTTGTATTTAATTCAATGACATCTTGGCACCGCATCCACTGCATGACAATGACTGCACATATCTTTAATACAAGTCATGTTTGTGCCCCTCCCCTTGACAATTCAGCTCTACAATCATTTAATCAAACGCGACTCCACAATAATCACTTGTATTGGTGTCACACATCACTAAATTTTGGTCTTTACGACTGGCAATTATATAAACTTAAAATATTAACAAATGGTATATTTTTTTTCAAAATAGTTTCTGAACTGTACACTTATTGCAGAAGTTTTCTTAAACAAAACTACTCGTTTATATCTCAACATACATCAGACACCCGCTTCTGACGTGCTTTGAAATGCATAGAAATGCGTCATTTCTTTCTGCCTTATATTACTGATTTTTATTTCAAGTATGGAACAGTAATCCCTACAAAGAACTTTGTTTTCTCTTCTTCCGTCATATTCTTGTGCGGATCATCTCCAGAACCGTTTGATAACCGTGGTATGCATCATTATTATGACTGAGTTTGCCTTCCATGTATTATTCTCCTTTGCCAGACTAATACATGAAGAGTTAGCCCCCCATTTTTGAAACTGTATTTAGAAGTCTTTTCTACTTATGAGTTATCTACCCGAAATATGATATACTCTTCCCAGCTGACAAGATAATGAGTATTGTAAAGCTAATGAGCCTTGAATAATTAGTATTTGTATAATCACTCAATAATTGTCTATAAAGCAAACAAGAAACAAAACGTTCATAAAAAGTGTGTTGTGGCTAATAGAAATTTCATCCATGATAATACAAATTTAATTGTGTTAAAGAAAGGTGTATCTTCTTCATTTCTTAGTAAAGTTTTTATTCTTGTTTGTAACATTATCATGAAAAGAAAATTGTTTTCATTTGTATGTCAGATACTGTTATTCGTTATTTCTTTTATTGATCAATATGTTTAAGAACTTACTGAATATAATACTCCACTAATATTCCTCTTGTATGCTTTAATTTGTGGTGTTCAAATTTAAAGTGCATATTATTGTGTACATCCGAATATAGTGACAGTCCCATGCGTCTTGAATGATAATAATATATTCTAACTGTATTTTGTGCAGTACTGGTATCTATTATTTGACATCCACTTGTACACATTTACTGATTAGTGCCTTTTCAAAAAGTAACTGTCTCATTGTTTAAATGTGTTTGTTAAAATATAATTCGTTTTGCATATTTTCTGAACTATTTAAATAGCATGTTGTGTGTATGCGATTAAACAGTCAACAGACACAATCTAGCTATAAGAAAGGATTTATAGTTTTAATTTTACTCTTTAAATAACGATCATGTTATATTATCAAAAAAATGGATGGCAATTTCGTGACAAATACAGAGCTAAATATTGGTGTCAACAAATTTGTCAGTATGTAAACCTTTGAACTGAATTTTACGGGAAATTCAGCACACGTATTCTTGCTATTTACTTTTTTATGTTTATCAAGATTTATGGAATAATAGTATGGCTATCTTTCAACAGTGTTACCGGGTATCTTACTGCGACGGAATAAATGAAACATATAAAGGTATAATAATGTAAGTAGGAATCCATAATTTCAACCCATATATATATACTTTACATTCGCACTATACTTTCATGCATTGTTGATTGATGAACACTAACTCAATATGCAGACTCAAATCTAATCGATTATGTAGAGAGAATGTGTGTATGCTAAAACATTAACAACACAAACTCTTATAAGCTTATTCTGCCGGCTATGAAACATGAATTATTCAATCACTTCAACAGCAGAAAACGCATTTTCACACTTCGCGGCTCAACAAAATAAATATATTCATATGCACATTACATCTCATCTTGCATGGTATATACAAACAGATTTTGATACGTACATTTAAAAACATGGCACATGACTATTATATGAGTTAGGGAGTAGTTGGAATATTATGTTGTAAACCTATGAATCTTAGGCACTATTACCGTTTCTTTAAGTCATATTTGTGCCATGCACATACTCTCACATATTCAAGTACAGAATGGTGTGTTTATTTCTAAAATTTAAAATTGCCCAACATAACCTGATCAAATAAAAAATATTGAAGTGATATATATATATATATATATATATATATATATATATATATATATATATATATATATATATATATATAGAGAGAGAGAGAGAGAGAGAGAGAGAGAGAGAGAGAGAAAGAATCTCAAATGGGTAACGATTTAATATTGAATTTATGACACGAGTTAAATAATGTCCAGCTTTTGCGAGCCTTGGAGATTCTTTGTATCACATAGTTTTTATTTCAGTGAAAATAAGAACGAATAATTTCGTTCATTCTGACAGACGTTGCACCTTTCATTTGTTGTGCGTAAAAAATAGTCTCAAACAAAGTTGATCTAGTAATAACCTGTAAAAGTAGATTATACCTTTCTTACAATCTATAAGTCAAAGAACAAACATCCTTCCGAAAAAACATAACATTTAAAACAGACAAAATCATTTTCAACAAAATGTCCAATCCAATGTTCGTAATGTTACATTGTATGATGCAGTACCGGTTAGAATGCAGTAGGCCGTCCATGTTTACATAACCTAACATGTTACTTTCACAACCAAACTTTACATTGTTTTAATATTCGTTTGAAAGAAGGTTTCCTGAATACAGAAATTCCCATATTTACTGTAATGTATTTGCAGAATTTGACATGGAACAGCAGATTACAGAAAATGTAAACAAATTTCATTCGGAGTCGGAAGTGCATTACATATTTACGGCGTAAACATGCAGTGGTCGGATACTTCTGTCAGTTTGGAGACCGGTTTATGTCCATGTTCGTCTGTGAACAGAGGTGAGTTTATTTACTTCTGTAAGTTAGCATGTCAACCACGCTTGTATATAGGATGGATTCCATGCTTCAAGTTTAGTGCCGCCCTCCAAAACCAACTTACACGATTCGCTATGAAATGAACAATACCCGTAGTTTTACTTGCTGTTGTTGTTGTTCTTGTCTTGGTGATTTAGCCATTTTTCATGTTATGATATGCTATACATGACATAACAAGCCTCTGCGGTGGTAAATTGGTCATATTCAGACAGACTCGACCATGTTTCTCTCAATTCCTTTTGTGAATCGAATGAAACAAATGGCGGCCAAAGTGATCATTAACAACAAAACATTCCAGAAGGCGGGGTTAAAAAAAGTTTTCCCACCATCGCAGCCAATCAGTAAAGAGAATTCATCACAATAATTTCATGGGCTTATTTGGACCAATCAGAATCACATAAAGTGATATGTTCACATGTTATGATATCAAAACTATGAAACTGCACACACTCTAGGCAAAGTGTACCGACTATGTGATAAGAATAACATTTGAAGTGGGGAGCCTGGAAAACAGATTTATGGGTTGGATAGCTACTTTATTTCATTTGTAGGTTATCTTTAAACATTGTGAATCAAGTAAACCCTTGTTTTACATCAGTTCATCAGGTTTTAGTTTGATTGATTTAGTAAACCATATTACAGTTCAGAACAGACAGACAGTGAGAATTGCTACATAGCAAGGAGAGATTAAATCAAAATTGCCTATCTCCGTTACTATGCATTCTTCACCAAACATTCCACCTTTTACTGTTGGTCAGAAACGTGTGGAACGTGTTTTAGTTGGTAATTATATCACAGTTTCAACAGGGAAAAAAATATTTATCTTGCAGTTAATTCGTCAGGTCTAAACCATTAGAAAGTTCAAAAAGGCGATGAAGACTGTAATGTATTCTGTCGAGTCATGTATGTATGTATGTATATATATATATATATATATATATATATATATATATATATATATATATATATATATATATATACTTTCAAATGACATTGCACAAAAGGGAGACATTATGAAAAGAGAAAAAGAAAGAGAGCTTGCGGCATTTAACAAAATGCTATAACTGTGACTTTGATTTAACAGCGTTATGTAGTATCGCTAAGGAGAATAGTACATTAGATTCAGTGGGTGGTATACTGGAGTAACAGCTGATGATATTTATGTTCCTATTTTTCCGAAATCTACAGCACCAATGAGACCATTTGAAAAGTTAAAAAAAGCAAATAAAAGTAAAACATGTATCTGTTTATTCTTGGTTAATATAATCTAAACAAAAATGTGCATTAATGCATCCAACACTATCTGAAAAACATTACGTCCAGTTGTAGTGAATGTATAATTTGGGCGTTCCTTTAATCTCGAGAGCCAATTTTCTCTGTGCCCAGATGTTCTGTTACTTCTGGAGTGTCAAACCTTCCTTTGAATAGTATCCTCATAAACTAATCGATCTCATTCGATATAAAATCCGATGAAATGTAAAAATAATGTAGGTCTTAAGACAACTTCACTTTAGGAAAATTTGTTTCACAGACTGAAAATTAATGTTTAATTATCTTAGAAATCGAGTCTTTAGACACACGTGTTGTGTAGCATTACCTGTATAACATTAAATTCTGTCTAGTTCCTCATATATTTCTTTTGTGGTTTGTTATGATTTACATTTACAATTACAGATATTGGTGTTACAAGGACATACCATTGCATAAGACATCTATATAACTGTCATACAAACACATATTTAGAACAAAACATCGATTATAACAAAATGAAAAATTTGAGAAATATAATGGAATTTAAACAAGCAAATGTGTGCCACAAGAACGTTTCATAACTCATTGATGCATGTGTATAACAGATGATGACTAATATGAAAAGAAAGAAACGTGGGATATCAACATTCTGTCACAATGGTCCCTAACAGAAAAGTAGGTTATTAATACAAAGCATCCATATATAAATACTCAGATCATTAACTCTTCACATTCTGACCATTTGGACACGAACGTCTAATTCAGTATGATTTATACTAGTGATGTGTGTCTCTAAACTAAATGGACTCTACAAGATCAATCGTTGAAGATTTGATGATGCGTTTCAAAACTTGGACTTCTACATAAAATATGATTTTTCAATGTAGTTGCAAAGTAAATACGTTTAGGGTTGTCCGAGTTTCTACGTATAATGCATTTATCAAACTTCTGTGAAATGATGAACAGTTCCATTCGCCAGCCTACTAACTTATCTCATGTATGACTAACTTTTATAAATTAAAAAAAAAAAAACCGCATAATTAACAATAGCTACATTTATTCTCGCCTAACAAATAAACAAATGTACCTTTTCTATTTAACAATTGACATAGATATTATTTTATTTGTACACTTTGTTTCTCAAATTGAGAAAAAATACAGCACATTTAGTGGGTTTTCTAATTTTGGTCTAATTTCTCTTGTTGAATGCTTTTACTGTCATCCTGAAGCTTTGTTCTTCAAACGTGCCGATTTTTTTGTATGAGGCATACCTTATTGTTTTCTTACAAGTATTCGGTATGTTTTAAACTAAACCCCACAAACAAGCAAAAACATTGATTATTCATTATAAATTTAAATTTTCTCATTTTCAAT
The DNA here is from genome assembly GCA_016617855.1 of Megalonaias nervosa. NCBI lineage: Eukaryota > Metazoa > Mollusca > Bivalvia > Unionida > Unionidae > Megalonaias > Megalonaias nervosa. Next base: position 13,523 of record JAECUM010056055.1, on the reverse strand, counting down.
ATATTTTACAGCAATATCCCCTGTCTCTATGTGTTTTCTTTACTTAATAAATCTTTTTGTTACCAGATTGAAAATAAACCTTATACATGTATTTCATGTTAAAGCGATTTTTTTTCATTACCAATTTCTGTAACAATGCTAACAACGTCAAGTATGTTATGATCCTTGAAAGTTCTCCTAACCAGACATAAAACAATCAATATAGATCAGTAAAATCTAAAAGTGCATATTCGAGTGGATGGCTTGCTTACAATGTCATATTTTTATTGTCGTGATGCACTTACAATGCTTTGAATGAATACTGTCTATAATATGTATTATTTTACTTCAGTAATTTAGATTGTTGATTTGCTGATAATTTCATTGCCGTAAGACCAACTTTCAACTCACGGAATGGTCTTTCTTTTGTTCCTGATGTACGTATGGTAGCATATAACAGATGAGGTATACATTATGTAATTTAGATTCTCACCTACAAGTGAAAGAAAAATCGTTTTCGGTGGGTATCAAGGCAATGTATATAGAAGATTATTGAAAGGGATAGGTAATGTAAGGGTTAGTATTTCACAATTATCAGATCTAGGTGAAACTTATATAGATCAAATATGCACTTCACTGTATGCTTGACAGTCCATCTGTATGTCTGTATGTCTGTTTGTCTCTCCCTTAAATATGCATTTGACTTTTATTCCGAATCGCTTTTAATAAAAGAAGAAAACAATTAAACTGATTATGGTTTCCATCTCTGTTGTGGTACCTATATTCATGGATATGTTGGCTACAAAGGTCCTATCAAGCAAAAAGTGTATATAAGTCAGTGATATGATATGATGATAATCATAAGTTTTTGTTTTAATGCAATGTATAAATGATGTGTATATTTCCATTGGCTTCGGTTGATTATCTCTGGCACATGTTTTCGTTTAAAACGTTTCACGTATTCTTATGTTTAACACTGGCACGCTGTAAAAATACTAACAGTATCTCCCCAGAAAAAATAATTTATGTATTGTTTCATAATTTGTTCACATAAATGTAGCCCATACATTTTGCACATTAAACATAGCCGAAAGTTGATAATGTGTAGAATCAAAACTTCTGAAATCGTCAGCGACGAAAATTGTTTTGCTTATGCAGACTTCGGGACAACTCTTAGTTGATGTTATTAATAATTTGAAAACAATATGTCTTAGGATCGGTCATAAAACTGTATAAGAGAGAGAGAGAGAGAGAGAGAGAGAGAGAGAGAGAGAGAGAGAGAGTACATAAGAGAAAGCACTCACTGTGAACTAATAAAAGTGTAAGGTACATATTCAACATATATAGCTCAGTTTTATTACTTCATCAAACGAGGATATCAGTTTTTATATATTAATTCTCAAGACGATAAGTACACAGCACTGGTTTCTTTTCATTTATTGAATGGGTCTCCAGAATGGATGGAACTAAAAAACAGAAATTACAGTAAGACCGATTATTCATAATAGGTTTGTTGCAGTGTGCAATGGTCCCAATACTCGTGATCGCATCATCGACGTCTTTACTGTGGCATAACCAATTAGAACTCAACATTAGTTCGTTATTTCGTTATTTTTTTAATACATAATATGTATCCCTAACACTCATGTATATTCAGTATTTAATATAAGCAGGAACAGCTCTAGATTTCGTTTTCAGAGAAACCCTTGCCATATTATTGCATTTATTTCTTAATGATCTAACTTTTGTATTAAACTACATGTAAATTAAGGATGGTACATTATAAATGTCCTTGTATACACCATAGCATTTTCTTTTTATCAAGTTTGTATTTCTGAACCCATGTACTTAAAAGTCAAATGTCAAATGGCATTGAATTTCAAATTGACATTGAACCATTTGTTTTCTTTTAAGCATATAAACATAGAACTGAATTTTGAAAAGACGTACGCCGTTTGTTTTAGCAAGGCTATAATGAACAATTAAACAGGAAATCAGCACATTTTCAGGTGCAGAAAATGTCCAAAATGTTTTACATATGCATCTATATGGAGTTCATGCATAAGAGGAACTTATATACAATCCTGGGTGCGTGTACAATGCCTAGCACGTGCGCACACGCACATGCACACAGAACCGCATATATAAAGATTCCAGGCATGTCAAAGAGATTGTTACTCAAGGATAAGCTAGATTCCTACGAGTAGCGAGGCTCCCGATTGAACTATTCATTGAAAATCTTATTTGAAATAATGGAGCAACTACGGTCAGCCATCTTGCCCAATTTGTACCAGACAGCTTCTGGAACCTAGATTGGTAACAAATGCTGAGCTAGATATTGCCAAATGTAAGCAAGGAGTTGAAATGTCAGTATTATTGCGAAGTGTTTTCCGTATTTTTAAAACTAATACACATCATTTGATAGATGACAGGACAAAGAAATAAAGATATTGTGCAAGGTGAACATATTCATGTCACTAAAGGAACAAAGTTACATATATATCTAGAAAGAAAACATTATGCTCCCTATGATGCTCGAACCGGTGATTTACTATTTAGTTGTAGTTGGAAACTGTTATGCACATTACTTCAACACGAACTGAATTTCTTGAAATCGTAACATCCATTGTATGTAGTTCCAGTGTATTGTTATTTCGGGTACGACCAACTATATCCTAAAAAGGTATGCTCTCGCTTGAACAAAAATATTTTATACATCTCTTTGCTTTACAAGTAGAATAAAATTCATAACTGTACAAATGTATAAGATAACTACTGCATTCGGTTTTATTTTTTCTGTGTTGTCAAAAAAGAAGACCAAAATCAGGACATTAACACAGGATAAGATTAAATTGTGCACTGAAGTAAATCGCCCAAAGGGATACAAAATTAATAATAACGCTAACACACATTGTGATTTGCATGTGTTCAGTGCTGGTTTTTAGCACTAACATAACTTTTCCATGTGTATGACTCACATTGTTATTTCATGCTTGCAAGAGATTTATCAAAGTTTGTACTTAAATTATTTGGCCCATATGGCGATGGGCATAAGAGGTGAGGTACGAATCATAAGAGGTGAGGTAAGAACATGATTTGTCATCGTTAAGGAGCGTCGCAAACGAGAATACGTTTGAAATTTGCATATGTACCAGACGATATTAAGAAAGTATATTCTTTGAAAAATAAAACATATTCTCATTTGTACTGATAGCTTTTGAGGTGTTTAAAAATGCACACAATGCTGCTAGTGACATATATACTCCCATTGACGTAGGAACAAAAGTAAATATTTGTTTCAATGTTTCTCTATACCATATGTGTGCATGTTACAGTGAACATATATTCATTGTGGTTATATTGAAGCAACGTACCAATGAACGCTGAAGGACTTAAATTTCCCATGTTCACATGGTCTGCATGTGGCAACCAGAACTATTGTAGTAGACCGTTGCTCACACATACCTTTATATCCTGTAAAAATATGAATTTGGCTGCCGCATATGGACCACTTATTGTTTTAGAAATAGTCCCAATTTTAGCAAACAATGATATGTCATAGTCAAATGTGACGTCATTAGTCTGGCATTGTGCTTGAGTACAGACATTTTTCTAATGCCAATTCTTTGCCTATCTTTTGTAATCAGTTTGTCAAATACATTTTAAGAAGAAGATTTTTACTCTTTTGCACAGTTTAAGTACAGGTGCACATTGTGTTGCCCTATATTCACTAACGTTGCATTTGTACCTGACATTCTTGGCAGGTTACGTAGGAGTAGAACTTTGGAATCAGTTCACTACCCCTCGCATTCCTCATTCAGCCTGATTACAAGTATTATTTTTCTATACTGTTATCACACTAGTTTTGTATTATACCCTTCGCTTACCAAATGTATTTCTTTTTTCAGCTGAAGAGAAACATAATTAGAACATTTTGATAAAATTACCCAAACATGCAACTTAACAAGCAGCCCCCCCTGACTCACTATTTTCACTCTATAATGTATTATGTGCTCGCTCATGCAAGTCTTGTATACAGCTGCATTTCCCATTTAGCTCCTCTGGATGATTCTGTCAACTGATTAACCCTTTTCTTTATTTCGACTGAAGATCATTTTAACAAGGCGGCACCGAATGCACTAATGAATCAGACAAGCAGCAAGAGATCAAATCTTTCCAGGGTGCAAACGAATGAACCTTTTCAACAGAGCGATTTATGGCGCTTTTTATTACAGCATAAAAAATCGAACGAATAACATTTTTGTCATTACGTCTTTGTACGACCAACAGGGCATTTAAGCTTTTCATAAATATAATGTTATTCTGTTATTAATGACTTGTATCAATTTGGGTTACAAGCCTTTCTTATGTCTGTCTATACTGTGCGCTTAACACTTGTCAGTAAGTGAGGGTTGGGGTTTTGCCTATCTGATTTTTGTTATGAGTGTAAGAAGTAAACAAAATGGTCACTTGAATTGAAGTTGAAGATCTGACATTGTTCTAGGGAAATACATTTGTCTCAATTCTTTACGTTAAAAATCCAAATTACACACACACACACACACACACACAGTGTAAGACCTTGACTCTTAATACCTTGTTTTTATTTTCGCCACCCTGTGTGAACACAAATCAATTGTATTGTAGATTGCAATGTTAGGGTCCGAAATGAGTACTTTCTGCCATATGTTGACTTGATTTGACCTCGTTTAATTTATTTCACCTCATTTGCATACCTCTTGACCCGTTGACAATGTTGTATACTAGCACACACACTATTGTGCTGTCTGACAATACACAGGCACATAACTGTACGGAAAACGACCTAATGTTGACGGAAAATAACATAATATTTCTTAAGTAACCCGCAGAAGCTCATATTTGCAACACAATGTTTTGTATAGATTTCTCATGGTACCAGTTTGTTTATGCAAGACTTCTTTTAAGTTTTTAAGGCTTACATTTTAGTTAGATCTTTACTTTCAAATTGAATTTCTTATTTTACCCATAAATAAGATAAAGAACAGAGTATAAATAACAACAAATCCGTTTGAGCTACAGTGCTATTTATAATAATCCCTCGTTTGTAATGCTCGTTTTTACCAATCACTTTTGAAAGGTTGAATAACTTACTTGGCTAAGCCGCACTATCATACAAGATCTATATTCCTAGTTGATACATTGTGAGTGGACCCAATTTTGGAAACATTTCATGATGAGACAAACACTATATTTATTTGTATTAAATATGCAACACCAAATTAAAAACGTAATACGCTGGATCTCTCTACAATGTGCAACAAATACTATTGACGTCAAGTTGGTTACTTATTCCTTATTCTCGATTGAATAAGGAATAGGTAACCAGATACCGATTGAATAAGGAATATGTAACCAGTTACTTATTCCCGATTCAACTAGTTCTGCATACATTTGGTTACTTATTCCTTATTAACATCCATTTGGCTCTTGATTCTTTATTAACAGTTCAATAAGAAAAAGGTTATAACTTATTTATTGAAGATTAAAAGCCCTTCAGGGTATGCACTGGTGTTATTCTAACCCAGTTAGAGAAATAAGAGTGTTCTTTGGTCCCAGCTATATAGAGCTGACTAGAGACAAATCACGGACTACGTGTAGGAAGGGGTTAGGATATTGGTGGGTATACATAATTAGTAATTTGAGCTAGGATTAATTAGTTGTGTTAGATATTTGGATCGCGTCCTGTTGTGCATGGCGCGAACTATTAGTATTTGTATTCGAAAAGCTTACTGATGACTCAAGTAAACGTGAAACCACAATAAAACCATATAAGTGTGAAGTTGGAGATTTCTCTTATGTGTTAATAATGTGCTTAGAGAAGAATTATTTCAAGTATCTACGGGTTTAATAAGCCTTCAGTTGACATCGACTGTTGTCTTGAAGTCCTTGGAACTGGGTAAACAAGCATAAGGGTAGGTGTTTGAAACACGCTCAGTTTGAATCAAATCTATCAATACTTAGTGCGAATTATACCCGTACCTAAATGATCTTGATTGCAACTTCTGATGGACAGTTTCTATTCAGGAATCTGTTCCAACAAAAGCCACATTCATTAAAAAGATTCGTTTAACCGATTTCCAGAAATTGGGGCTACATAAAGGGGGAGGGGGGAGAGTACAACATATGAGCCAAGAAGATAATATTTTGCTTACACATGTGCGCCAATACGTCTTCTTTTTAAAGAGTTTTGACATGGACCTTTCTCTGACATTTTATCTCTAGGGGATAGTGTCGAGCCACGAAAGAAGTCCTGATGAATCTTGTCGCGAGGAATCAGCGAAAAAAAGGGGCAACTACGGGCACCGGGTATGAAAAAGACGCACAATTTGGATCGATTGAATATATTGTAATTATTGAATCCCTAAGTAGAATATATCGATTTCAACGCCTCCCGGACAATATCTAGTTAGGGATCTTTTCCAACTGTAGGAAAAGTTTAAAGAAAATTCGTCGACCCGATTTTTTGGAGTCCGGATAATAATATATGATAGTTGTAACAAAATCCATTAGCAGATTACCTCTTCAGTCCACATCTGGTTCATACAGTTCACCATTAAAATGATCTTGACATGTATTATTGTATGACATCTTCTAAACAGAGATATATTTGGCTCCCAAAAACATTTTTGACGATGTCTGTGCAATGCAAGCGGAAAACTAAGAGGGTCTTTACGGATACCAACAGTATTTAAAACCGTTACAATCTATGAACAAATTGCAGCCAAACTTTGTGATGTTTGAACCCTTACTCGGAGAATTTTGATTTCAACCACTGTTTGAAAGCCCGTAAAGAGTAATCAATCCCAACAGTAGGAAACCTTTAAAGAAAATTAGTCGAGACGATTTCGACGAATTAGCGGTTAGATGAAAGAGGTCGGGCACAACACATGCGATCAGAAGATTATACCTTACGTATACAGTTGGGTCTCTATGTTTCCTCTTTAAAGAGTTCTAACAATGGACCTTCTCTGATCTTTTATCTCTGTGCGACAGAGTCCGCCAACGAAGGAAGTCCTGACGAATATCGTCGATAGGAAAGAACAATGGGTACCGTGCATGAAAAACACTAAAATGTTGATAGATTGTATCAAACTTTTGCACGAATTGATCCTCTACTAAGAGGATGTTGATTACAACGCCTCTTGGATATTATCTAAATAACAGAAAGAAAAGTGGAAGAAAACACGTCGAGCCAGTTTCGAGAAGTTCTTGGCTAGATAAAGTTAGTCGAGCACAACACGTGACGAAATACTTTATATTACGTTTACATTTGGGCTAATAAGTCCCCTACTTATACAGTTTTTACATAGACCCATCTTCGATATTGTAATAAATTTGGAGTATCCGCCATTTGCATATAGCTCTCCATTTTAACGATTTCATAGATTTTAGTGATCACTTGGTTGATTTTGGGAAGTAGGTGTCCTCAGCCCGACTAATTAGCCAATCGCTAGGGGAAAATGTCACAGAATGCAGTGTTGTTTTGATTCCAGGATGGCTTGATTTAATTTTATAGTGAGTTCAGGTCAGAGTCCCATGAGTAGTCCTTATTAAAACCTAACTATATGGAACGATTATGTGAGTCCATGTGCATTATTCGTGATCGGTGACTGGTAAAATGTACAATAGAGTGATTCAGAAGGGACGGTTCCGTTGTCTGGTGTCGCCTTGTGTTGCTGTTATAACTGCAAATATGGTGCAAGTTTACAGGCGAAATGAGGTCAAAAAGAATGATTTGACTGGCCTGAGGTAGCGCAGGTAAAATAGTTCCATGAATAGGGTGTTTGAGTAGTATATTTTCAAGGCGTGGAAATACTACTGAGACGTTGCGGAAATGTGATAAGGAGAAACCGTGCAGTTGTGAAGTTCTGTGTCGAAAAAAGGTTGTACTCATGGGACCCCTACTTAGAGGATTTTGATTTCAACGCCTCTTATACTGTGTCGAAATAAGGCCCCTTTCTAACAGCAGAAAAAGTTTAAAGAAAATTCGTTGAGCCGATTTCGAGAAACTTGCGACTAAAGAAAGAAAGTCGAGCGGAACACATGCCGTAAGATTATATACATGTGGGCCATTACATCCACTCTTTATACCCTCTTGACATGAACTCTCCATTGATAATTTATCTCTACGAGATAGAGTCCACAAAAGAAGGAAGTCCTGACGAATTTCGTTCAGACAAAACAGCAAAATAAGGGGCGCCTTAGGGGGTGCCGGCTATAAAAAACACGCAAATGTTAATAAACTGTATCCCTAAGTTGTACTCATGGGACCCCTACTTAGAGGATTTTGATTTCAACGCCTCTTATACTGTGTCGAAATAAGGCCCCTTTCTAACAGCAGAAAAAGCTTAAAGAAAATTCGTCGAGCTGATTTCGGAAACTCGCGACTAAAGAAAGGAAGTCGAGTAGAAAACATGCCGTAAGGTTATATCGTACCTTTACACTTGTTCCGTCACGTCCACTCTTTATACATGAACCCTTCATTGGTATTTTATTTCTAGGAAATAGAGTCCACCTACGAAGGAAGTCCTGACGGATTTCGGGGAGACGAAACAGCGAAATAAGGGGCGCCTTAGGGGTACCAGCAATGAAAAACACGGAAATGTTAATCAGCTGTATCAATAGTTTGTTCTCATGGAACCCTTACTTAGAGGATTTGATTTCAATGCCTCTTATACAGTGTCGATATAAGGCCCCTTTCTAACAGCAGAAAAAGTTTAAAGAAAATTCGTCGAGCCGATTTCGAGAAATTCACGGCTAGATAAATATGGCCGGGTACAGCACATGGCGTGTGAATATGATATTTTACGTATATCGTTGGGCCCTCACGTCCCCTCTTTAAGAATCTTTGACATCGGCCCTTCTTTGACATTTTTATATATATGGAATAGAGGCTACCCACGAAGGATGTCCTAACGAATTTCTTCGAGAGGAATCAGCGAAATAAGACTCAATGTTTCAGTACCAGATATGAAAAACACACCACGAGCATAGATTATCTCAATACTTTGTACTAATTGTACCCCTACATAGATTATTTTGATTTTGGCGTCTCTTGGATAGTATCTAGGTGGGGCCCGTTTAAACGTTTAAGGCGAATTTTCGAGCCGATTTCGATAAATCCTAAAGCTTAATTCACGGTCGTTATAACGATGACCACTAGGAGATTGCCTCTTCTGTCCTTATCTGAATCCTACGGTTCTCACCTAAATGACCTTGTGATCGATCTTTCTTTTGAAAGATTGTACATATGGATATGTCTGACTCCTACAAGATATATTTACAGCATTAATCGAGAAAAAGGGATTAATAGGAAGGTCATTATGGATACCAGCAGTATTGAAGCGTTACAGCCCTTTAGCAGATTTTAGTTAAACTTTGCGAAGCCGGTGTCGCATTAAATAGTATATATACACAAGGCCCCTTGAATACCCCTATAAAGAGTTTTACATCGTCCCTTCTTGAGTTTTTATGTCTGCGAATATGTTGAAACCACGAAATAAATCTTGAAGAAGTGAGAGGAATCAGTGAAAAATGGGGCAAAATTTCTGGGTATAGGATATACAAAAAACCACGTTCAATGGCTATCGATTGTATATTTTGTACCTACAGATACTGTACTTCGAGAAGTTTGATTTCAGCGCCTCTTGGAGAATTTCTGTCTGTGGATCCGTTCCATCACTGGATAGATTTCTTGAAAATTTGTTGGGCAGATTTCTAGAGATATGGAGCTCAATGTATGTTATGGATAACAAAGAACATATGAGATCACATATTCAGTCCTTCTCTTGCGGTTGAGAACTAAAGACGGTTTTCCAAGCTCCCACCGCAAATAAAGACTTGATGTCCACGCTTGGTACATACATGCATGTGATCCCCTACAAAAAGACATTTTGAAGTCCTCACCCTCTAACAATTGGAGAAACTCGCAGCCTGAAAGATTCGCCGGGGTGACAGGCTGCGGTCCAGCGCTAGTGTCCAATAATGGTGAGGGCCACCCTGGACATGCGCATACAGGTGGCCTACAAACAATTTCTTGTCGTCTTCGAGCGCAAAGAAGTCGGTATTATTTTCGATTCCCCTATTTGCTCGTCTCACGTCCTTGGCTATTGTTGCCAGGGCGGCGGTGACCTCGGCGCAATTAGCAATCTTCAAGGCCGTCACTAGGCGCCTTAGCTGGGCTGGCCCTAAGATTCATCAACAGCAGCGGTGGAGGCAAGGGTCTGGGGCGACGGGGAGCACCATCTCCAACTTTAACCGGCTCCTGCTCGCCCAACCGAAAACACTTCTCCGGTGTCTGCATTCGCGACGAGCTGGCGCGTCTGCCATGTCGAGGTGTACAAAAGTCGGCATTGTCAACCTCGACAACTCGCAAAACTGCGTAACCCAGTGGATGGTTTTGACCTGGGATAGTCGCGTGCCTCCGCCTTACCCGCGACGTCGGCTACTACTCTCTCTTCAGAAAATGTCTGACGGGCCGATTGCGATGCTAATTGTGCTCGACAACGACCTGAAGCCTGGTGTGCTGATGTAGGCGGCGTTGTTTCTACGCAGCTGTTAATTGAAACAGATCGGATCACGGTATGTGAGAAATGTTGAGCTATTGAATGGCACAAATTTTTACGACACCATAGACATGAATGACCTTATTGTGTTCACAGAGACCGCCAGTAGACCAAAAATTCTCTGACGTAGATTTTTTTCACTCCTACTGAGGTCTGGCGTAGTAGTTTAGTCAAGACTGTATAAAGAGTGGACGTAACGGCCCAAATGTAAACATAAGATACAATCGTACGGGATGTTTTCTGCTCGACTTCCTTTATTTAGTCACGAGTTTCTCGAAATCGGCTCGACGAATTTTCTTTAAACTTTTTCTGCTGTTAGAAAGGGGGCTTAGTTCGATACTGCATAAGAGGCATTGAAATCAACCTCCTCTAAGTAAGGGTTCCATGAGAACAAACTATTGTTACAGTTTATTAACATTTGCGTGTTTTTCATAGTTGGTACCCCATAAAGCATCCTTTATTTCGCTGTTTCATCTCCACGAAATTGGGCAGGACTTCCTTCGTAGGTGGACTCTATCTCCTAGAGATAAAATATCTATGAAGGTTCCATGTCAAAACTCTTTAAAGTGGGTACGTAATTTCCCAACTGTATACGTAATGTAAAATCTTCTTACAGCATGTGTTTTACCCGACCCCCTTTATATAGCCGCAAATGTCCCGAAATTAGCTCAACAAATTTTCTCCAAATTTTGCCTACTGTTGGAACACATAACTACCTAGAAACCGCCGAGGAGGCGTTGAAATAAAAATCCTCGAAGTAATTTTTTTGTTTGGTCAAATTATTGTAGCGGGAACTCCCTCGGCCACATTATACCGAGTCTAGCTATCTCGGGTTCTTTAGGATAGGTCTTTGTATTTGGAGTGATACCCAGCTGAATCTCTCTGAGGACTGGTACTCCAGAGTGCGACATATTTCTACCCCAGCGGGATACCGTCCTATTCTGGCTTCTTGTCGCCGACTGAGTCACTAGGTCACTGAGTCGCCGACTGGGTGCCCTGTGGTCGGCGACTGCGTCGTTAACCGAGTCGCTGAATCGTCGACTGGATCGTCGACTTGATCGCCAGGTCGCCGACTGGGTCTCTGACTTGCTTGCAGAACGCCGACTGGGTCCTGCAGTCGTCGACTGGGTCGCTGAGTCAACGACTGGGTCGCTGACATGATCGCTTAGTCGCCGACTTGGTCGCCGATTCGCCGACTGGGTCTCCGAGTGAGTAGCAGATTCGTCGACTGTGTTGCTGACTGTGTCGCAGAGTCGCCGACTGGGCTGCAGAGTCGTCGACTGTATCGCAGAGTCGCCGACAGTGTCGCTGAGTGAGCCGCAGAGTCGCCGATTGGGTCGTCTGTGAGTCGCAGAGTCGTCGACTGGGTGTCCTGTGGTCGCCGGGTCGCCAACTGGTCTCAGAGAAGCCGCCTGGGTCGCACAGTGCTCGACTGTGTTGCTGACTGTGTCGCAGAGTCGCCGGCTGGGTTGCAGAGTCGCCGACTGGGTCGCAGAGTCGCCGACTGTGTCAATAACTATGTCGCAGAATCACCGACAGGTTCGCCAGCTTGGTCGCAGAATCGCCAACTGGGTCTAAAGACTTGTTCGCAGAGTCGCCGACTGGGTCGCAGAGCCGACGATTATGTCGCTGACTTGGCCGCAGAGTCGCCGACTGGGTCCCCGAGTGAGTCGCAGAGTTGTAGACTGTGTCGCTGACATGGTCGCAGGGTCGTCGACTGTGAAACTGACTGTGTCGCCGGCAAGGTCGTCGTCGCGCGTCGTTACCCGATCAAGATCGACACACAGAGAGAAGAACAGTGCGAAATGATGCGACAAGAGATATCATCAGTTAAAAAGTGTATTTTAGCAAGACTTCCGAGTTTTTGGATGAGCCTTGTAGCGCCTGTATCCGGGTGGACGAATGTCCTTGTCCCTATATTTTTAAATTTACCCGCCTGGCCTTTTCCTGTTCGGTGAACTACGTCCAAATGTGCTTGCTCAGGCAGGTGGTTATACTGCTTCACTTGCAAGGGGACGTCTTTACACAATACCACTTCATAACACACCACCATCGCAGCAACAGTTGGTTGGTTGGTTGGTTGGTTGGTTGATTGAATTTTAACGGCGCATCAGCACTATGAGGCTATTTAGCGCCATACAAAAGGTTATATCTTTCATCATTTAAAAGTGGTAAAAGGTTTCATATCGACCAGCGATACGAAACCAAGCAGTTTAAGGTAAAACGATAAAATGGTAACGATGATAAATGAAGTTTCCCGATCAACGGGGAGTGCAAATGATGTATGACAACGAAAACAGATGAAAGGTAATTAAAATCTAGCTACGGTATATATAGCACATAAAACTGTTCAAGGTGATAGCATAAAAGCTATAGCTTATAATAAATGTTCACTTCCTTCAGGAAGTCTATAATATAAGAAACGCTAACTGTATCAAAGAGCTCCCTAATGTCATGCACATTGTAATAATGATTACGCGTAGGTTGCAGGTCGAAACACTCCAACATAAAGTGCTTAACGGTGAATGGTTCATTGCAAGATATGCACTCTGGTAGGTCTTCTCCAACAGTTGGTATATATATATATATATATATATATATATATATATATATATATATATATATATATATATATATATCCATATCCATGTGGAATCACGTGACCCAAATTAAGACGCTTGATGGCACTACAAAGCCCGCTAACATTTAAAATTAAACATAAACGTTAACGAAACAAAAATTAGCTTATATGAAACGAAAATTACTTCGTAGATCGCCTCTATCACCTCGATATAAAATGTCAAAGAAGGGTAAATGTCAAAACTCTTTAGGAGGGTACGTAGTATCCCAACTTTACACGTAAGATATAATTTCCTTACGGCATGTGTTATACCCAACTTCTTTATCTAGCCGAGAAAATCTCGAAATCGTCTCTAC
>JAECUM010056053.1:0-13636 GCA_016617855.1 Megalonaias nervosa | reverse complement strand
CCCTTAAAGTCCTTACCATTTTTTTATGTGGATAGTACATCGCATCTGACGGACGGCGAAGGCATCTAGTCATAACAATCATCGTTTGATATTCCAGTATAAGGTAAGTTATCACATGAAAAGATATTACATATAGCCTCAGTCTTAAACTTGACCTATTTCACAGGAGTCTTGAATATTCAGACTAAAGCATACTGGAAAAGCATGCAGTTTGTAAAGATGTAAACTATAAGTTCCGGATGGTGATAATTATCATGTCCAGAAATCTATTCGTCAGTTTGTATCTTTTTTCTCACGTTTTGTGTTTCGGTAAAAATCAATGAAAGCAAAGAGCAACGCTTAAATATGTTTGATCTGATTGTATGTAGTATTAACGGGTTGCCAACATCGACAACAAACTTGAGAAAATTGATGACACAATATAAAAGCCACGTTCAAGGGAGAATTTGTACTTACAAATAATCTCAACATAATGATCAAAGTTACGTATATGATGGCAGTATTTTGTTCTTTCAAACAGAATATTGTTTAATTGTAAATCTTTGCAATTATCATCATGTTTGCCCAACCGGCTAGCCCTCATTGGTATCGGTGGAAGCCTGCAACATTTGGATCATGGTATCGTCCTGGGATACACCTTTAATGAACTCCTCCCATAAGATCTTTCCATCTTGGTTACAATCCATAAACTTGAACAAATCCTCAGTAAGCTGTTGTGGAGACGGTGTCCTGCAATTCGTCATTTTGTAAAATGCCTGAAAATATTGAATAGTAAGTAATAAAAACTGAATTTGTTGATATAGTTTTAATTAGTATTTGCACTTGCTACTTCGTTGGACTTAAGTACCAAGATATGGTACACCAAACAAGCATTCAAGTTTCCAAAGTATAAATTTATTTAAATAAAATATAAAATTTAAAAAAGTGAAAGAATTAAAAATAACTTACAGAGTACAAATTCCATGAATATTTTCCTAAATTGTACAATCAATTTATCACTAATGAGGAAACTGTTCAAAGGAATTACGAATGAGGGTTATCGTGTGTTTATATGCAACAGTGTTAGCACCACTGAAAAGTCACAGTATAAAATCTAAATGGTTTTGCTTCAAAGTAATCCCGTGATAATATCGCTGAAGTCGTTGAAAGTTTCACATAATCCTATTGAATTGCCTAACTATCCAAGTCCTTGAATAAATTTACATAATCCAATAGGTACTGACTGTTTAAATTAAAGATTCCCGATTCTGCAAAATCCAACAAACAACTATTATAAATAAATCACTATTTCTTCAAAACGATTATTGCAGAACTAGCATAGACTGAAGAATAGAATACATGTTGCGTGTACTATCATTACATAGTCTCTATATATGCACCAGATCAATAAAATCAGATTCACTGAAGGATTCTCAAACAATTAGTTATAATCTTCTCAAGCTATGGAACCGATCACCAATTAGGGTGTGCATGATAGCTCTACAAGGCAAATGCATTCCTATTTTCACATGATGTCTACGTGACCTCCATTGAAGTTAATACGTGGCGGTGTTTGACCTAAATAGTTGTTTTTCTTAACTCAAACCAAGATAATGATCTTAATATTTAAACCACACTCATAGCGAAAATATTAGCTTGTATTATTTGTTAAAAAATGTCATCATTGTTTCTAGTCAGGAACGAGTGAACTTGATTTTGGATGAGGTCAAGCACAAAATACAATTATCAATAGCATATAATGAATTTAAGAAGAAAATCCCAACAAACTAACAAACAATGGAAATTGAATAGACATAACAGTATATGAAGCACGTGTTGTCAGGAGTCACCGTCAAATTCGTCCAAGCATTCCTTTGTCATTAACCTCAAGAGAAATACACTCAAACATGCTTACGAGAATTATATACAAACCTTTTATTTTAAAACAAGTTTACAAAATTTTTCTAATAATCATAAATTCCAAGCCCTGTTGCCATTGATAATTTGTGTTTTTGTTCAATCTACTTGTGAAATAAACATTTTTAACTTTCTTGACTGATGTACTGTACTGCAGATTTTGTCAATAGTTTTGACCATTATGTTAGGTAAAAAGCTTATATATATAATACAGTCATTCAGGTTAGAGAATTTTTAATTCGTACTCTACGGAGATTCGAAACCAGTTCCGCGGGTAAACGGCAACTATAGCCTTGCCTGCACACACCAGCCCATATTCCATCACGACTAAGCACATATCACCAAAAGTGATGCAACTGAGTCTGTGTTATATGCACTCGTGTGTAGCAGACATACTCCCATGACGACAAAGTAATTAATTCTCATCTGTCTACACGGTCATTCCGGAACACGGACTTAATATATATATATATATAACCTTATATATATATATATATATATATATATATATATATATATATATATATATATATATATATATATATATATATAACAACAACATATATATATATATATATATATATATATATATAAGACTTGAGTGTGATGTTCGACACCAACCATCATAAACAGCTGCGGACTTAACAAAAATAGGGCGAAAATAGGCATGTCCGCACCTATTCCTCCCCTTCTCGCTCGAGAAGAGTCATGAGTTGTTTTTAAACAGAATGAAACTTTTGGCAGCAGTAACAGTTCCTTTGTCTGGAATTGGCTGTGCAGCAAGTAGGTATTGTTTACAAAATAGATGGCCACAAACTGAGTACATTGTACAAGTAAGTTACATTTTCTTCCATTGATAGTAAAATTAACCGTACGTTATTCATTTTTGGTCAGTAACAGAATACCCTTTCAATGTCGAGGCTGGTACTGACAGATAGGTTTGCACAATCTGGAAAGAATTCCCGTTAATATAAAAAATTTAAGACAATAATATTTTCCCCAAATGCTTGGGTGTAGCGTGTGCCTTTATGTGCATTGGTGTCATCTGCTTTGATCGTTGCATACTGTAGTCATGGAGTCAGCTATGGGTAATGATTACAGCAAAGCAGACACGTGGGTTATCGTGTTGAATTACCTGATATTTATTCAAGCACAGAAAGTGATTGTATTTTTGTGGGTTTAACGCCATTTTCCAGCACATTATATGCTTTACATGGCCGCCAGTACCTTTTTTGGAAAAAGAACCAGGAAAAATCCCGGAAAGAACCACCAAACCACAGGAAGCTACTGAACTGAGACTCGTACCCAAGTGAACAGAAGTGAGATGTCAGTGATCTGTAATGGCGAGCGCCTGACACCACTCGGTCATCCGGGGCCTCCGCAGGAAGTGCGTGTGGGTTAAACCGATTAGAACAGAGATATGTTCCAGGTTTTACAACGAAAAATAAGCCCAAAACATTGTTATATTTGGAACGTTGTTTTAAATCATAAAGCGCTGATTATCGATATATATGTCAGTGAACAAATATGCGAGTAAACATAGGCTCAAGCTCGGCTCGCCGTTATCTTAGGGTGGTAGCCTTTATATTTTTGAAAACAGCTGTCTTAGAGCTCATAAAAACCTCGATCTCAATTCGGTCTAAGAGTTTTATGATTTCAGGCCTGGTGCTTCATAACAGTTTTAGGTTTTAGCTCAAGAATAGCATGCTATGAAAACAAATCTGCAAGAAAACGATATCTTCTTTACTAGAGATTCGAATCCAGTCTGCTTAAATAAGTATAGCATATTTGAATGACTACCGTCTTAATTTAACGGAGCTAACATGACGAAAGAATGGGGGAGGTTGACTCTGTGACTTTAAGTGCAGATATATATGTGGATGTGGGGGTGGGGGTGGCCGTGTATGTGTGTGTGTGTGTGTGTGTGTGTGTGTGTGTGGATATCTAACATCCAGACTAGAGCCTGACTAGTCAGTCTCATAAATTTCCCTGCAACATGGATGATATATTGTATGCAACGTCGTCAGTAACATGTGCTTCAATATGTTGTCTGATTCAAAACAATTTTTGCAGGTAATTTCGCTGTAAACAGTCTATCATGAAAACGAAGTAGTGCAACTAAGACACTGAAATTGAAACCATTGACTTCGGATTGTTTCTTATCTGGGAGGCTCGGATTTCTCCTAACACATCGACAAACAGCAATTAGCCTGTCATATGGACTCAATGTCAAAAGAACTTTGCATACAGGTGGAGTAGGATGGTGAGATCTTAGCTGCACAGAGCTTTGAAACCGAGGAAGGTTTAGTCTCCCCCACCGCCATCAAATGGTAAAACGTTTGACATTAAACTGATAACATTCTAACAGGTACAGTCACACATATTGGGTCGCCTGAGCTCATTTGGTTACATAACAAATATAGCTTCAAATCGTGATAAACTCTGATCATTTTGATCCACTGTTGATTACATTTTCACAACTTAACTAAACGTACCCACACTGTCAATATCAATCTAAATAATTTGTTTTGGTCAGAGAGGAAAACGTTGATCTTAAATAAACAGCAATCATAATTAGTAATCTGAGTATTCTAAATCAGAGAGGTCACATCCCAGGTAGGTATGAATCATCATGTGATCTAAATCGAGCACGAAATATACTTAATATATTCAAGGCAATAGCTTTATAGTAGATATTAATTGTACCGCGTACATGATATAGAAATGCTTCTTCTTCTATAACCAATGTGAAGTATATATATATATATATATATATATATATATATATATATATATATATATATATATATATATATATATATATATATATATATATATATAAAATAAACAATACCAACACGTAGAATATGTGACCCGTTTCGCGTTATTGCTTCATCAGACTGAATTCAAAACTAAATTCAATATTCTTTTCCTCTTTCAATTTCCTTTTTTCTTTTCTTTTCTTTCCTCCATCTGTTCTTGTTTTGTATTCTAACAAATCTCCTGTTCTTTCTTCTGTTTGTGTTGTCTGCAACAGATCCGTGAGGGTTTCCATTAGTTTTTTCATTGTTGCTATTACGGTTATGTTGGATTCTTGTGTAACTTTCTTCGCCCCATTTTTTTACTGCATCTGCATAGGTTGCATTTTGTGTGCCTGGGGCTATTAAGTTTTTTTGCTTGATCTTTGAATGGGTTTATTATTTTGTTCTGTGTGATTTGGTTGATAGGTTGTTCTTGATGTTGGCGATGCTTGTTTCATTTCATTTTCATTTCTTGGTTGTTGTTTATTCTGTGTGTGATTCTTAGTTCTTGCACGTTTATTTTTGACAGTGATGAAGTTAATTGCCTCTGCTGATTCGTTAGGTTGTTAAATAATGTCATGATAATAATTAAAGTATTATTTTTGGACGTAGAGGTCGTTAAAAATGAAAATAATGACATTACTACCATGGTTCATGTTCAAAACACGAATATTCATCAGTATGTTGAATATTCTTCGTGTCATCCTAAAATCATGTAAAAGCAGGATACCACACAGCCAAGCAAAAAGATATAGAAGAATTATTTCGGATGACACTGTTTTTAAATCATCTTTGACAGAGTTAGGTCAGCATTTTTTAAATAGAAATTACCCTATTCACATCATTAATACTGCTTTCCAAAAAGTATCTTCTCTTAAGCAACTTGAATCATTACAATGTATAATCAAAAATAGAAATGAAGATATTATTCCTTTTATTATTGAATATAACCCAAGTTTGCCTAATATAGGTAAGGCTATCAATAAATATTGGGATTTATTAAAATTATCTTGTAAAGCAAGTGTTAAATCGCTACACGAAAGCAAACAGACACTTGCTTATAAAAGGCCTACAAATCTTAAAGATTTCCTAATTAATTCTAAATTAGAAAAAAACATTACATAGAAAGGGATCATCAACTATATGTAATAGACCTAGATGTTCGCACTGCCCTTTCAATAGTAATAATACGAAAGAAACATTTAATATGCGTTATGATACTAATTGTGCAACATCAAACGTTATTTATTTGATCACATGCAAAAAATGTAGCATCCAATATATTGGACAAACCAGTCAACAAATATCTAAACGTATGAACCAACATAGATCAGACATAAAAAATTATATCGATTAATCTTTTTCATCTCATGTTGCCGCACATTTTAACAAGAATTCCCATTCTTTGCGAGATTACTCCTTTCAACCTATTGTTATAGCTGATTCTGAGATGGAACGTCTGCTAAAGGAAACCTATTGGATTCACCGTCTTAATACGGTATATCCAAAAGGTCTAAATTCCAAACACTATACGACATTCACTAATCTAAATTTTTTATTTTTTTTTTAAATTATGTCCGCTGTTTACAAATAGTTAAGAATACTTTTATATTATTCTAATTTACTGAATAACTTACCTAGTGAAAGTATAAACTAATATCATAAAAATAAGTTTATTAATTCCTTAATATGAAAGGGCATTTTAAATTAATTCTGAATATAATATGATTAATTATTTAAAGAATACTTATTTATTTTATGATTATAAGTATTATGCACGCCATAATTTTTTAATCATTTTTTATTATATAATTTGAGTTCTGATAAAACAGTTAACATTCGTCAATAATATATCAAGATATTATATATATATGTATTTTATTCAAATGTGCATTATACAAAATAAAAATATTAATATATCTGTTTATCCCTATTTATTCATAAAAGTATATATATATATATATATATATATATATATATATATATATATATATATATATATATATATATATATATATATATATATATATAATGTCCGCCTACTTACAGATCTAATGATTTCTGTTTATATGTCAGTTTGTCCTATGTATGTATGTATGTATGTTAAATTCTGCAGTTTGCAAAAGGAACTTAAATAGTCACCAAACAAACCTGGCATATTTATTTTTAGTTTAAACACAATGTTTAAATATGAAGTTGAAAGAGGTGCTTTTAGTGGGCACATCGATCGATGTGTAAGGTATGGTATGTATATTTCATTAATAAAGAGATGATAATATCATAGGGCATAAGTCATTAGAGAACAGTTGATATCCAGAAAACAAATTGTTGCAAAATTGCGTGTCTTTTATGCAAAACAGTGCAAGCATTCTTGTCATCAAAATTCATCAATCAAGAATATCAAGCTTTATTTCACAATGTACATAAAATTGTCACCGATTTTTAGAATGTTTCACAATTGAATGATGAGTCTTGTTTGTGTTCCATGATGAAGAAAAGTCACTAAGAATCAGGGCCAAAAAATAAAATGCCCAAACACCTGTTCTTTGGACGAGTGAGTTGCAGGAAGTTACTCGTCCCTGTCCTCATTATACCGAGCACAACACACATGTCCCCCAAATTGCTTACGCCTTTATTAAAGAACCACATGCAATATTGATACCTAAACAGGTCAGAACCATGAAAATAATAGATTATAACACAGGGTTCCTAAAATAAACATATAATAATATATAATGTTTTATAACTCGAGAATTGTAGAAACACATAATCCTTAATTTCTTCATGGTATTCTCGTTTACAGTGAATCCGTTTAGGTGTCATAATTTTCCTTTCCAGCGAGCTCTCACTTTTTTATGTTTTAGATATGGGAAGTTAAGAGGCAAATAATATAAAAATTTAATGACTTCCACCTAGTCTGACAATGTTTGCCCCGTATAACAGTATTTACAGGACTGTGCTGCTTATTAACACATTGAAAGGCCACAGTAAAGACACCAGCAGATATTTCTAAAGGTATGCAGTGTTAGTAACTTGTATCTAAGAGACAAATTCCAACCGTCTCAATTTCCACAAACATTCGTACTAATCGATCCACTTTGGTCAGACCTCCATTCTAAAGAACTAAACGGGCGCCATTACATGGAAGAGTGTCGGTAGTGGCAAAGTGGGTCTTTAATATTTTTATTACTGATCCGTGTCCGAGCCTTCAACCCCTGATGACTTTTTCCCCGTTTCACTCGCGATTGCAGCAAAGGATCGCCCGACGCACACACATGCGCACAAAAGGGTTTACCAAAATCTAAATCTAAATTTGCAAGAATTCTGGCCATACCTTGACGAAACCCCACGTACATTTACTTGAATATCAAATCGCAGCTTCGGTCATGTGTCGCATTCAGCATCTGCGTGTGAAGTCGTCGGAAGTCTTCCATTTCCACCAACAAGATATCGAACTCAGCCGTGGAAGTCAATATATAGTCCATGGTTTCCAACTATAGTTCACTAATTGTATTCCTTCGGAACATCCTCGACCTTTTCAATCATGTCGAGAAAGAAACTATGGATATAATTAGTCGCCATTGAGAAATATATTCTGAACTACTTTCGTTCACATACTACAAATTGGTGACCGAAGGAGACAAAGTCACAATCAGAAGGTCGTCGGCTATTGCTGTCGTAACGCATGTGGTGTGTTCCTGACTGATGTGGTCAAATTGATGCATATTCCTGCAACTTCTTCTGAGATTATTCCCCGACCTGATGGAAATATCCGACCGAAGTTCAGATTGTAATTGTATTGAGACTGCTTTGGGCGACCGAAAGAATATCTGACTACACATATAATCGTTGATGTATTCGTAATGATTTTTTTCGGCGCCGCCCATGCAACCAGTTACTATCGCTATAGGCCCGACAGCAACTCCAATCGGTGTGCCTGTGATAGTCGCCGTGTCGCCGTAGTCGCGATTCCCGCCACTTCAAGGCCAACGGGTATTGTCTCGTGAATCTACAAATTGCATTAGCGACAACACACACGCTTTTGAATTTCGCAAGTCAAACGGTTTCTTGGTGATTTCATCCCGCAGCTGTTGTTTCTCTTCTATTACTTTTTCAAATCGGTTGCTTTGAGGGGCCACCATACTTTGACATTAATAACACACGCACACACTTCCAAACAAGCATTTGTCTTCACTGGTACATCTGCCGTGTATTCATACAAAATACCTCCCGGTAATATCTAAGTTTCTAGAGACTCTGGGCTCTGGGGGCTTGCCACCAAGTTCATCGAAGAACTACATGGATTACGCCTTTAATATGTCCCCAACGGTTTTTGTTTTCTCCCAAGAACTGTTATACGGTTACACGGAGAGGCGCGTCATTGGTGAATATCAGTCGAGGATCTTTTTTTCCTGGTCTAATTAATTGCTGGTAGTGATATAATTGATGGAAGATTTTATCGCGATGGATTTGTTGATCAGTTTTACAAACGATCTTTGGGTGTTCGTACATCTGATGGCAATGTGATCAGCGACCGGGCGTTTTCTCCTACATGTGCGATTGCTGGACTTAATTTGGTACTGATGCATCATGGTGGTCCCAACGGTTCATTTCTATTTGGCCCTTGGAATTATTTATTTCAACGTATATGAGGGTTTGTTAAGACCAGTCTGATGTAGATCTTCGTCAAAAAGCGGCACAAATCACCATTAATGCTGACACGGTCTCTGATCCAATGCCACGTCCGTAAATTCTGCAATATCATCATCGCATGGCTCATATTTAGCTATATGAAAATGGTAAATCTCAAACACAAACACCAACTATGGTTAAGTACCCTTTGGGATAGACATTGAGTAATTCGGCCTGGATTTCATCTCCGGCGGATAATGGAAACACTACTGTGTTTATCATGCTGATGAATATTTATGAATATTGTCATTTTACACACCTATCTCTAGAGCCAGTAAATATCCCGATCCGGACGCCCGCACATTTAAGACGTAAGATTCTGACTTATTTATATCATCTCCAACAGCAGTGAAAACAAATCAGCTATTTGCATGTGGGTTTTTTTTTCTTGTCTTTCACTCTCATTCCGATGAAAATAAATATTGAACTTATTAACTCTATTGATGAGGGCAAGGCCAACAGCATATCTGCGGCCTTAACACGTATTGTTTGGAAGCAGAATCAGCATCATGGATGGGCTCTTACATCCGTCGAATTAGATTTTCGTTCATGATAAGATCTCCACTTCTTTTATCTCCAGGGTTTCATACTTTTTATTCCGTATTTACATCCGCGTAATCTTTGATTAAAGTCACCGACAAACCAGAGTCTCTGTTTTCCTCGTTTGTGGTAACTTAGGACAGGCTACTAGCAACGGCAGTCTAGCAGCTTCAAAACAACATAGTTGATGCCCACCAATAATGTTTTAATTTTCCCAGTTTAACTTGAGAATCGGAAGCCTGCCAAAGTCGACGTGGATGATGACCCGGCTTCGCAACTCAACCAAATCAGTTTTGTTAGCAAGCCTGGTCAGATCCACACCAAGACCCCATGGCCGCTGAGTGAGTGCGTCCGTAAACATCAACAGGCATTCTGTAAACTTCAAGTGTAGTTTCTAGTGACTTTATGTTCGACAAAGCAAACTTGACAAGCGCGTGTTAGATCGGCAACTGCACACAGCGCTCCCAGGGCGAGATGCCCACATATTGGGTCATCAGTTCGGGTTTGCAACAGTAACTTGACTAAAACAGCGTTAATGTGCGGCACGTCGGAAACGTCTGTGTAGATAATCAAGAACTGCACATGGCGGTGCAAGTCCTTACCAGTCAAAATGCAAACGATGTTTGGGTGTCTCAACGTATGCGACCCAGTGAGTTCCGGGTCCTGATCCCACGCGCGGCTGATCATCAGCCTAAGTACATCCCGCAGGAAGACACCTCGGAAGCATTTGACTGATTTTGTCATTTCTGGTAAATCAAATCTGGTCAAGGCGATGCCACAGCTGATGACCTCTTCCGTTAGGAAGCCTTTGGGTCTCACTCATTGGTCGTAGAAGACTCTTTCTTTCTTTTTGAAGTAGCTGTGCGGCCTTCCAAAGCCCTTTTCAGATCCATCCTGGATGAGGTTCTGAATGCCCCTAATGCAGCCGCTTTTCTAAACTCGGTAGCCGCATCCGCCAACAGCGCTGGAATCGAGGAAGAGAAATACTCCACCGCTCTTTTGAATTGGTACCACATCTAACTTCCACAGTGAAACCCCCATACGCACTTCCACCCAGCGACGACACGGGTCTTTGCATTTTCGGCCCACAGTAACCCGAGGGAGACGCGAGAGAGCTTTGTGCGCCCAGAGACAGTTTTCGAAAACGCGTTCGCATGCGTGTTTGTGCGCGTCATTCAAACTTTTGCGCTGTAATGGCGAGTGACGGGTGACCAAAGTCATAGGTGGTAGAAGGTTCAAACCTAGATTAGTAATGACAGTCTCTAACCACGTTTTACTACTACAATGTTGATTGGCCAGTAGAATTCAAACATTTATGCGTCTTTACTCCAACTAGAATTCGACCAATCAGCTACTGTCAAGATCTAGATAGAATTTATACATAGATTGCAACAGCATGCATTGTTTGAAAGTTAGTGAAAATTGGCTGAAACACTGAAATGATCATTTTGAATGTAAGTTGGCAATATTTGTCTTGTAAAGAGCAATTGAATACTTGTAACAATACTGTCTGGCGCCTTCCCGTTGGTTTGACAGTATATAATAAAGTTTCAGTTTTGAAAAATACTGGTTGCCTGGGACAACTGTAACATTGTTTAACCATATAACAAAATCACAGAAAATTGCGATATCTGCCTCTTAACTTCTCAGAGATCTGGCTCATAAAGGTGTGTGATAGCTCGTTGAAAGGGAAACCTTTTCGTGCATAACTAATACGCCTACATTACTGAAAAGTGCCATTGTAAATGTGAATACGTTACCAAATCAAGTGCATGGTGTGAATCTAAAATATATATTGTTGATAGTATTTGACCCATTTTAGAATCTAGGTTACATCGGCTACTTGCGCAAAAAAAAAAAGTTTATTTTGCGACATGTTATTGATTGACGATAAGTATGCAAATTGGGCAAAGGCCATTTATGATTTACACACGTCAAATGTTAAGCGATGTTGAACTTCGGAGCGCGTTAAAGGTAGAAAATACAATCATATGTATTCTTAATGTGAGAATCTGCATCTACTCGGCCCAGTACGGTTTTACCCTGCCCAACCAATATTTACCCGGTCTGGTCGATAGGACGAAAGGATTTCCCGTTCCTTGTAATAAGATCCTTACACCACAAATAAACGTAGCATGGCAGTTAAAAATGAGAAACGAGTCTTGCTGCGAGGCACCATCTTCTAATAGCAAACATTCTCGTTTTAATTTCAAATAGAATTTTATCACACACAATTGTTGTAGCAGTTCTTCACTTATAACGTTTTGAGATTTTCATTTTAATGAAATATTTAAGACTGAATATAGTTGACATTTGATATAACTTATTAACAAACTAACCAAATGACATTTCTGTTTCTGTCGACTGCGGGGAGCTATTGAAATTGGATTAGTATTCTCCAGACTACTGCCTTAATTGATGTAATTATTTATGTTAGATATGGCATTAGAAGCATTGCATTTTGTTGTCCAATTATTTGGATTTATGCGTAAATATATGATTTATATATATATATATATATATATATATATATATATATATATATATATATATATATATATATATATATATATATATATATATATACCAAAGGTGCTTAAAAAGAGTCTGTTATAATTAATCGTTTGTGCTGTAGAAAATCCAAAAGAGTTTCTTATTACGTAAAACAAACACATGCACAATAAGGAATACGTTGTCCTGTTTTGTTACTGTTCATAAGAAAATATATCTTTTCATAACGCATGGCTTTCGATAAATGTAAGATAATTCTAACGATTTCTCATGAACAATATTTTAATGAAAAACTACAGATAGTTTTGTTTCAAACTATTTACTACATATGCAAATATCTACACATTATCAACGATTAGAAATTGAGATCTCTGAAAATCAGCCTGAGTCTCGCGGACATCTCAAATTGTCTTCCTCAAATTCAGAATGTTGACCATACTTTTTGGTCCGTGCATTGCAAGAGTTATTTTTTTCACTGAACATTTAATAGGCATAAATGATTAAATTACAGTCTTAACATTTAAAATTCTTCTGAAAATAATGTACTAGAGTACATCTCAGAACAATTTAATACTTTCTTTGATATTGTGAATGCCTTAACTCTTGTTTGAATAATAAGTCTATTACCAGATTGTTATAATCATTTATAAATATAATTTTCCAATTGTAGTTATTAATCATTTTCTGCACAAAACACTGCATTTCAAAGATATAAGATCTAGACAGTTCCGTTCTACAACAGTGTAATGGAGCAAACGTTGTGTAGAATTTGTATACTATGACAATTATGCCAGTATTTTTTTAAAAACAGAAATTGTGCCAAATAAAAAGTTCTTCTTTTCCAAATATATTACCAAATTGTCACCTGCAGCTTCAGTCATCCACACATATAAACATTAGGACATAAGAAAGTATGAAGTGTACCAAGGAACTTGTTCTAAAAGAGAAAATCGAACATTATACATGTTTGTTGATACATTGTTACAGATGGAAGACATGCTGCCAGTTTTGCTGACAGTCGAATTATGAGTTCTTCATGACTCGAATGTGTTAAAACAAAATTCCTGTTCAATTGCAAAAGTGTATATAACAGTTACTTGAGTGACACTTTTAAATTCACGCTCTGTGATTAGCTTTTGTAAGTGTCACCAATCAAGTGAGGAAATAAGAACAAACAGAAACCATAAGGAGAACAA
>JAECUM010056051.1:0-20851 GCA_016617855.1 Megalonaias nervosa | reverse complement strand
TAAATAAATTAAAATGTTTACGACTCGGTGTGTCTGCATTAGATTCCGAAAATACGATTAATTTTTATTATCTGTAATGTTATTTAATTTATATAAATTAAATGTGCGATTCTTCAGTACATATTTATCGGCTAAATGGAGTGTGAAGTTTTCATCAAATTTGTGTTTTCTGTCATAAATAAAAAATGAATATTTATTTACTTCTTTATTTCTCAAATGCGAATATGTCCGATTTTGTCCTCCATTATGCTTTCCTTTCCTCTCATTATTGTCGATTTCTTTCGTTATTCAAGGTCTTATGATTTAGTTAGAATTATTAAATAAATTTATTCTTTCCCAATTTCATTTGTATAATTTTCTTTATATTTCTTTTTTTTTTCTTTTTTTTCTTCTTTGTTTCTTCATTTACTGATTTATGCAATGTCTACTAACTTTCGATCTGATTTCAAAGTTTTCAAGGCAGCCGCGATAGTTCGAACTCGTAATCCAAGGGTTCTAGGTTCAACATCCGCCCCGGCCCCTTTAGACGTTAAGAGAGGCCCGGGGCACTTCGAGAGATTGAGGCCCCTAGGCCCTGGTTATACTGAAATTTCGAAATGAATCGAGTTCCAAAACTATAATTTACGATAAAAGCTTTAAAAGACAACTACGAAGTATATTTATTATTTTCTGCATTGTTTATTTTTGTTATTTATAAAACGCTTTTCGAGGCCCTATAGTGGTTTAGGCTCGGGTTATATGTCCCCGCCCCCTGCACCGCGTCCTTTGAGTATGATGTACTTCATATATAACGATGTATATGTATAACAAAGTTAAGTAGGGCATGCTTTTCAGTGTTGAGCAAAGTAATTCAATGTCATATAACTTTTTCCTATCAAAAGCGCCACGTAATGACGGACATTGTTACCATAGTACACATTTAAAATGCCTCAGTCCATGTTAGATCTGCACAGTCATGCTGCACTGGTTAATTCCTAGTGTTTGCTTAACAACATGGGGAATTTAAGAAAGTACTTTTTATTCATGAGGTCACGTGTGCTACCGTCTTGGTTGATACGATTTCTTCCACTGTGAATTACCACCACAGTAACCCTAAGTGAAGGTGAGAGATCATGACAATTTAGGTAATTCTGGGAAACAAATTATTCCTTCAAACATATAATTGTAAGTATATTTTACTTCAGTGCCATCAAATCGCTACTTCGCCGTCTCTCGTCGCCTTCGTTAGCAACCAAACCCGCGTTACTAGCCACCTTCAACAGCCGAAAGCTAGAATTACTTTAATACCTATGCTTCTAATTGCATCAATCAATGCAAATAAAAATGTCCAATCTACTCAGAGACAGGTGGATAAGTATCATTTATGTCTAAAGCTCCCTTGCACCCGCAAGCACCCACCCCACCCCCACCCCCGCGTGAGTCGATTACTTTTGTCTCTTGTCGTTATCTTGTTTCACATAAGTCAATTGCGAAAACTTAAATGTGTATGTCTATGTAACTGTATTGGAATTCAGTAATTGCCTGTTCGTCTGTTCGTATACTTAATGTAATTTCCACCTCCACCAACCCACCCCCCAAAAATAATATCGGTGCTTATTATGTAGTCTTATTATTCTTTCACCCAAATGCTATACGGGAGTACTCAGATATATATATATATATATATATATATATATATATATAGAGTATGTATATATATATATATATATATATATATATATATATATATATATATATATATATATATATATATACCACGCAATAAGTGTGACTTGCAGAATAAAATACAGTAATAATAAATAATGACATTTTGACACAGAAAAAAAAAACTATCCATAAAGGTTTAATTAAAGAAGAAAACAAATATGGCAGGAAATATCCACATATTTGATATAATATCTTAGTGTAGTGCTGATGGTTAGTACTCATATTTCGATTCTTTTGAATTTTTGGGTATTCCGACACCTACTAAAATCTACTGTGTTAGCTGTGTTGGTTCTTGTATGAATAATACTTACGTGACATCCATATAATGATTGTTTTCCAACTGGTCGCTGATGATTATGGGTTGCTTGTCAAAAGATCTCATATTATCTTTTGTCTGCGCATCTTTCCCAGCTTCAACACTGGTGGTCGTGATCGTGGAGACATCGAGTATTCCATCTACTACAATTTTATTCTCAGATTCGTGAGAAACATTGCTGCCATTTCCAGTCTTTATCTCTATGTTGATGATCGTAGAATCAATTCGATCTTCGATAAGAGTTTCTGTGTTCATTTCCAAGCCGTCAGGCAATGAATGACAACTTATACTGTCGAAATTATCATAAGGATTATATTCCGTTGAGTCGAATTTCATATCCTGTTCGTTCTCCTCATCTGGTACGAACGCGCGGTTCACGGTACCCTTCGTGGTCATGTTGTTTTGTTATGAAGTTGTTGCTGCTGTGAAGAAAGCTAAAGTTTTTTTCCGTCAAGGATTTCGTGTTTAAAATCCTTTGTCTCTCATGTGCTGCGTCAGACAATTGTCAACTTCGTTATCTGAGAAAAGACAGAAGAATTTACCGATATTAGTCTTTAAGCGAAGAAATTATTTGCATTTTGTATCTTTGTATCCACCTGGAAAAACAATGTCATATCTGGATTCCCACCTTTATTGTAAATGTCGAGGAAAGGAAGGAACTATTGCCTGTATTAGAGTATATAACATTTGATGTGATTATTTTCTCATCTCTCTTTTCCTCTTTTTCTTTACGTGCAATAATATTCAGATGCTGTGCACGTGTGTAAACGATTATTTGCTTTTGATGTAAATTAGCTGATGAATGTGTGGTTGCGGACGGAGACGTTTGATCATCTTGCGATCTTTCGTCAAAATAAGAAATTTAAACAAATATCTAATTCAATGAGTTGTATTGTTTGCGTTTGTAAGTAATAAATATAAGATTATTCAAATTATTTTTCCAAATCAAAATTATAAATTATAAACTAAAATTAGATACAACGTTAACTCAAATATTTGGATAATTTGTTAACTAAAAGAATCAGAACTATTTGTTTGTTTCTTTATCAATTCTAATTTTCGATCTACATCCATCGTAAGGACTATGTTTGAAAAAGCAATGTATCTCACGGAAAAGACCCAGTACTTGTACATGAGCAAACAATGACGATAATTTGATGCAAGAACACCCCTACAACTGATTGATTGGGATTGGCTCAACCTGATTAGATCTGACCAATCGAATGCCATTAATTAGCATTCAAAACATATTGATTACATGTACATTATTTTACCCTCTACCTTAACATTTTGATTATGCCTTCATTGTGTCTGATAATCAGCTAAGTTTAATACGTTTCTTCCTTTCGTTTTGAGTTCTAAAAATGCAAATAAACATCTACACTGAGAGGATTTAATTTTCTGTACAAGAAGAATCTTATATTCCCTTATTTTGGGCGGGTAGTTAAGCGTAATAATTCTTTCCAACTCATATGAATTGTTATGCCTAAAAGTAACTTCAGAGCAGAACTTCTTTCTGCTTCTTTTCATACAAGGAAAACCAATTTACTTCATTTTTTCTATTTTGAAAATTAATGCGTAGACCACTGAATTTGGAATAGTGGGAAAGAAGACCTAATGCAGATTGCTGTGTTCTCCCAGAACCGTTAAGTCTAAGTGACTGTCACCAGTGTTTTGCGATTTAATATCATATTCATTTCTATATGGCTAATATTGTTATTTATACAAATCAAATGAGCTAAAATCTATACACAAGAACAAAACATATCGAGAGAGTGGATCACATTGCCTGTCGCAATTCCAACATTAAACTATGCAGGGCTTAGACCGTTTACTTTCACACAGGCTTTGCTATTTTTCATGTTTAAAAAGTTCTATCCAGTCTATTATTGAATCTCCAAATTTAATAAATGTCAATAACTTGTTGATAAATTTTTATGCAAAAGAATTTCAAATTTTAATAACAAGACTTGACATGGGATGTGATTTATCGATATAGTTCAATATATATATATATATATATATATATATATATATATATATATATATATATATATATATATACATACAGAGAGAGACAGAGAGAGAGAGATATACGGACAGAGACAGACAGACAGACAGACAGACGATCTTATTTGATTAGAATATATTTTTCAAAAAGAAGTCTTAACATGATTTTTGGCTAGCCTTCTGTAATACTCTTGCGAGAATAGTCTTCAATATGCGACCTTAATAAGATCATGTTCCTCTCTACTAATATAACACCTCCAAATCAACCATACTTCACAATGTTCTCCAAGACAAGATTTTACCCTGCATTAAACACTGAAAGTCTGCTTAAACGATCCTTGAGCGATGGATTACTTTAAGGTGCAGGCTACACGCAGTTTAAGCTGTTTGTATTATGGACGAGACATTGTTTTCGGCTGAAGAATTTACGAAGATAAAGTATTCCTATTTATCGTCGGGGCGCCGTCAGAGGTGCTTTGTCATCATACTCAGTTGCTAAATGAAATTATAAAGAGATACACGAAAGCATTCACAATTTTTACATATAATGACGGACTTCACAAATGTAACAGGTGCTCAAAACATGTCAACTTGGGCCAAGCCGAGTCGTTGGGAGTATTTTCGTCCTGTAATAAATATTCTCTTTGCATGCCAATTAATAAGCTATGCCATGTATAGACAGAATCTTCAGGAATGTTGGAAGCAGTCATCAAGCAGGCAAACTTAGTTTGCAGTGTGTGCCAAGAGAGAACAATTCGAACGCTAAATTGTATTGTTTTACAAGTCCGTCGGAATAAGACAGGTAATGACTTGTCCGGTCGGATTTTATATAGAAAACTTCGATGGTAGTAAACGGCGTAATAATGTTGTCACGAAACGCAAACATCAAAGCACTGGCAGCTTTCGTTGAATTACTATTATAGTTTGGGTCAACATGAAAGCTTTGAAATTTATAAATCTTTCTGAGTTAAATGCCTTATGTATATTTACTCACGTCATATTTGTACGCAGTGAATATCTCAAATTTCCTCAATACGTCATTATAAAAGTCCAATAGTGATATGATAAAAATTATAATGAAATAGGTGTTCGGTTCTTGACACATTTAACTGAGACATTTTGACTCGAAATTCGAGCGGAACATAAACAAATTTAATTGCATGCTTTATCCATTGGATACACATAGCACTGCTACTTGTTTAATTAAGTATGGCGTGCCATCTTTCTCCCCAGAGAGAGAGAGAGAGAGAGAGAGAGAGAGAGAGAGAGAGAGAATAAACGGTGTCGAAAACGCATAACTGTGGCTAATACAGTAATGATATAATTACATCATTCTCCCACTGCCCGATCGTGCAGGTCACTTAGATAATCGTTTTTCTCGTGTATGTCTATATATATATATATATATATATATATATAGCATATAGTATATATATATATATATATATATATATATATATATATATATATATATATATATATGTAGCATGCAACCCGGTATAGATCTTACCATGGACTCTCTTATACTGACCTAACGTTTAGATTTTCTCAGATTTTTCTAGCCTCCCTATAACTTATCCTGACAGTGACATGTTACAGTCTTTTCCAACATCACAAAGTCATTAACCTTACTTCTTAAGCCTATAACAATATCATTCCCTAAAGCATCACAGCAAGCGTTCTGTTGAACCTTTCGACCATTCCATCGCTCTGTGGGTGGTAAGCAGTTGTCCTTGTTTTTTCGATACCTAGTAATCTGCACATTTCTTGGAAAAGTTCAGATTCGAACTGTGCCCCTTTATCCGAATGAATTTGACGGGGCACGCCAAATCTGCAGATTATCTCTTGAACAAGTACACTAGCTACGGCTATGGCATCTTGATTAGGCAGTGCAAAGGCAGTGCAAATGCCTCTGTCCATTTAGTAAAATAGTCTCCAATTTCCAGAATATATTTATTTCCAAGTAAAGTTTCCGGCAACGGTCCCATAATGTCCAATGCTATTTTATCCATTGGACTTCCTGACTTGCAGAGTTGCATCGGGGCTCTTCTCTTCTTGCCTGGGGACTTTTTTCTTGCACATACTTCACATGCACTACACCAGTCCCTAACATCATGTTGTAGTCCAACCCAATAATATCCTTGCCTGATATTATTAAGTGTTTTTGAAATCCCTAGATGTCCTCCAGTTTTACTATCATGAGAAAATTTCAATACGCTTTTCCTGAGTTCGTAGGGAACAATTGCTTGATGACGTCCCGCTTTACCATTAGATGTTTGGTATCTCCGACACAACAGTCTATTGTGAAACTCCAGTTGGTCCCATTGAGCCCATAAACTTTTAACTTGATTGCTTTGGCCTGATACTTCATTCCGGCATGGTCTTACGCCACTAGTCACCCACCGTTTAACTATAGATAGGTCATTATCGCCGTGCTGAGATTCAAGCAGCGTTAATACCGTATCTGCCGATGTATACGTACCGTTGTTATGATTTTTGGAACATAACGTACTCACAGTAACCGTTTGTAGTGCGTTTTTCTCATCGTCGTTTCGATTGTTTTCAGCATTCGTTTGTCTCCCGCATTGTCGGCATGGCTTTCTTGATAATGCATCCGCATTTCTATGACGCAACCCTGGCCGTTGTAGGATTTCAAAGTCATACTGAGCCAGCGTCTCAAGCCATCTGGCCAGCTGACCTTCTGGATCCTTCAACGTTATGAGCCAACGTAATGCACTGTGATCAGTCCGAATGAGAAATCGTTTCCCATACAAGTACGGCTTAAAATGTTTCACAAAGTACACTATAGCAAGTAATTCTTTCCGTGTCACACAATAGGATCGTTCTGATTTTGACAGTGTCCTACTTCCATATGCCAAGACTTTTTCGCGACCTTCGTGAACTTGGGAAATTACTGCACCTATGCCATTTTCACTAGCATCAGTGTCCAAAATGAATTGTTTTGTCGTGTCAGGGTATGTGACTATTGGTGCTGTTGTTAACTTAGCCTTTAGCATTTCAAACGCTTCTCCGCACTCCTTAGTCCATTTAAATGCCCTTCCTGACTCTGTCAGTTTACGTAAACAACTAGCGATTGACGAAAAGTCTTTTATGAATCTCCTATAGTAGGAACAAAGCCCCAGGAAGCTGCGAAGCTCCTTCACATTCGTTGGTGTAGTCCAAGATTTCACTGCCTCGATTTTTTCAGGGTCGTTTTTAATTCCCTCTTCAGACACGATATACCCTAAGAATGCCACTTCGTGTGCAAACAAGTGACACTTGGAGGGTTTAAGTTTAAGGTCTGCCTGTTGCAATCAAGTGAAAACTTCCTGTAGACGGCTTAGCTCCTCGTCGAAAGTTTTACCGAAAATATTTATGTCATCCAGATATATCAGACACGTTTTCCATTGTAAACCTGCTAAAATAGTCTCCATCAGCCTTTCAAAGGTGGAACCTGAATTGTATAATCCAAAAGGCATTACACGAAACTGATACAATCCATTTGGTGTTACAAAAGCTGTTTTGGGTTTATCTTGCTCTTCCATTTCTACTTGCCAATATCCACTCATTAAATCAAGGGTAGAAAACCACGATACACCTGAAAGTCGGTCCAATGAGTCGTCTATACACGGTAGAGGATACGCGTCATTCACAGTCAGTTGATTGACTGCTCTATAATCGACACAAAAACGAGTCGTTCCATCCTTCTTACGTACCAGCACTATGGGCGAAGACCAGAGGCTTAATGACGGCTCTATAATGCCTTGAGTTAACATACTCTCAACATAATCTTCAATTTCATTTCTTGCGTGAATCGGAATTCTGCGTGACGGTTGTTTTACTGGTCTTGCATCCCCTGTATTTATCTTGTGACGTATTTGATTGGTTCTGCCCAGGTCATCTTTCCATTCAGCAAATAAACCCGAGAACGTACATAAAAGTTGATCAACTTTCTTGCATTGGGCCGATGTAAGACCCTTTTTCGTTTCTTGAGATAACTTTTTCAGGTGTTCTGGCATGTGGATGGTTTCCACTTGAGCCAATAAATCTCCAGAAACATCATCAACGTCATCGTCATCCACCGGTACATAAAGGCCCATAATAGTTCCAGCATGGACGACTTTTGTTTCGTCGGTAACATTCATGACCCTTAGAGGAATGACATCGTCGGATGTAGCCCTAATAAATACTTTTCCTACCAGAAGTTGCTTATTTTCAATAAGTCGTTCCTCTGGTTCCACAATCCCGGTCGAACCGAACGAGTGGTTATTCCCTACTGTTTGTAATTTACAAGGAATGTTCATTTCGTGCCTTGCAGGGATCGATATTGTCTCTGATAACACAACTCTGGCGCATTCCATCGAATTTGATTTAATCACATCGTATGATAAAATGGTGTCTCCAATAGTCAAACTGTGATTCACAAAATCAATTTTGCTTCCTACTTTTTCTAGGAAATCCAATCCTAACACTCCTTCTGCTGTCAAACCCATCGTTGCAACGATAACGCACTGCTCGTGACGTTTACCTCCTAACGACAAGGTAAACTTTCCTTTTCCGACTACTTCTAACGGTTTCCCATCTGCACACAGAACATTCCCAGTGACCTCATGTAACCGAGGTCGATATCCCGGCGCCATCCTCTCACAGACACCCTTTGCTATCATCATAACCGTAGCACCTGTGTCTATTAAGAAGCTGACATCCATTCCGTGCACAAATCCCGGAAGGTACATCCCAGCATCTTTCATCGTTGCCTTACCACTTATATTCCTAGGCCTGGAATCATTGTCCCACCCCTGGCCCTTGGGGTGGGCCCACCCTAGTTTTCCAACAGTTTGGGCTTACTCTTTGGACAGTCTCTTTTGAAATGCCCTATGTCTCCGCACTTGTAAAAAGATCTTCCCTTCGTTCCGTTTTTCCCTGCAGATTTTGCCTTCAATTCCTTTAGTAACGTCTTGAATTCCGCAACTTCTCTCTTAAGTTCCTGGATATCGCTTAACCCTGCATCAGACATTGTCACGGTTCGTGCATATCTTCCCAAATCCTTTCGCTGAAGTCCGGCTCTATCAAAGGCTTCGAGTTCTACTCCAATCTGAATTGTGTCATCAAGGGTTTTAGGGCGTGCCTGTTGTATTCTTAACCTAAGTTCGCTGTCGGTTAAAGAATCAATAAATTGCTCCCTCGACAGTGTTTCGAGTAATTCTTCTGGCGCCTTCGGATATGCTTGGGAAGCGAGTCGACGTATCACTTGTCCCAGTTCTGGGAGTGTTTCATGTTCCCTTCTAAAGCGGCTTTTTAGTTGTATTCTGTAAATTTCCGTTTGTTTTTTTGGTGCGAACCTTCTTTCTAGCGAATCCATGAGCCTGTCATAATCTGGAGTTCCAGATCCTAATAGCTGTTGGGCCTGACCCCTGAGACTCACTGCTAGATAAAGCCCTTTCTCTTCTTGAGTCCATTTGTTTATCCCGGCACACGTACTAAAATGCGCTTGAAAGTCCATCAGTGGTGACGTACCGTCGAACGTTTGTGGCGTTACAAGTGGCCTTTTCAGTTTATTTTGTTCCGAAAATTCTAATCTTTTTGGGGGAGCTTGATTTCTTTCCTTGGGTCTCGATGGCGTCAATTGACATTCAGTTCCGAGAGTCCTGCGTGTACTTTCTTCTATTTCACGTTCCAGTTGCCGAATTTCATGATTAATTCTTTCTTGCGTATCCATCATTAACGAGACTGTCTGTGACTGCGCCATTTTCAGTTATTCATAAGATTTTCCAGTGTCTGCAGCTACTTTACGAAACAAAATAATCCCACCGCTGCCACCAAATTATGCAGCATTCAACCCGGTCTAGCTCTTACCATGGACTCTCTTATACTGACCTAACGTTTAAATTTTCTCAGATTTTTCTAGCCTCCCTATAACTTATCCTGACAGTGACATGTTACAGTCTTTTCCAATATCACAAGGTCATTAATCTTACTTCTTAAGCCTATAACAATATCATTCCCTAAAGAACACGCACCAGCCAGCCTCTGTCCTTATCAGATCGTTTCTCCATTTTACGGGGCCATTAGACAAATACTGACCTAGTGTGATCTCTATCACTTAACAGGCTAGCTCTGGGAACTATTTACAAAGTCAGCAAAGGTACCTTGCTACATATATATATATATATATATATGGTATATATATATATATATAT
The DNA here is from genome assembly GCA_016617855.1 of Megalonaias nervosa. NCBI lineage: Eukaryota > Metazoa > Mollusca > Bivalvia > Unionida > Unionidae > Megalonaias > Megalonaias nervosa. The sequence continues at coordinate 10,618 of JAECUM010056051.1, read as the reverse complement.
ATATATATATATATATATATAGTATATATATATATATATATATATATATGTATATATGTGTGTGTGTGTGTGTGTGTGTGTGTGTGTGTGTGTGTGTGTGTGTGTGTGTGTGTGTGTGTGTGTTTTTCTTTGCTGCATCCTCGTCCTTCGTGTATTGTTTTCATATTCTTGAATACACATTATGGTATACATCACCTACTAGAGGAAAACAGGACGAATGAATGAATATATGGGTTCTGCTAAGCTGGCTGTAGACTAGTTGCATGCAATTAGACTAGTTATTTTGACGTAAATTTTAACTGGATTTTTTTTCTTGTCTACTTTTTTTTCTCAGGCCCTGAAGATTGTTACGATTAAAACTTAGAGTGGAGCCGCGGTGGCTCAGTGGTTACGGCTTCGCAGTCCTGACTAGAAGAGTATGGATTCGACTTTTCACCATCGTATAAAACTGGGATGGCTACCACATTCTTTCCCTTGGCAAGGCAATTTAATTTTACTGTTTGGCACGATACAAAATTGCACATGTTTATGTGCCATAATACACCCAACTAAATCAAATGAAACAATTTTCGTTTTCTCTGTGCAATAAAGCATTATATTGCCTAAAGCTCGATATACTAGTAAAAAACCAAACCTTTAAACTTTCTACCGTAAGCTGTAAGCAGCAAAGTCGTATATGTTCAAAAAGTCAGTTACGGTGGAAACGTTCCATTTAATTGCTCAAGACTTGCATTACAAACACCATGATTAAGTTCCATGTAAATATCGTGACTACATGTAGTACGACTTGTGTAAGGAATAGCCTGAATATGTTCCATAACTACATCTGGTACGTTTTATACAAGGAATGCCCTGATTAAGTTCCATGTAAGTAACCTGATTACACCTAGATGTAGTGGCAGAAATATAATAAAACGCTATCACTGAATTAACGTAACAAAAGACGACGCCGACGACGCCTTCGTATAGGTGGGCTAAAACAAACGCATTAAACCATATGATCATGTAAACGTTTCGATGGGAAGTAATGAGTTACAAAATACAAAATTTCTAAGAGTTGAAACAAGGGCGATTAGTAATAAAAAGAATTTTTAAAATTTTTAAAGTCATAATGAGCTGTCACTTTACGAATTATCCCTTTACAATATGATGTTCTGTCGATTTGACACGTTTAAAAAATTAGTGTCGATCTACGTGGAAAAACATCTCGCTTAATGACACTTATACTTACTATAGCTGAATACGGCGTGACTCTCAAGTAATTGGTCAGAGTATGTATTAGTATTACAAGCGTGGATATATGTAAAAAAAACTGTGTTCAATTGATTACGTGCCCATTTTCGTATAAATGAATAAAATGAGTTCGAATAAAATTAAGCCTTGCACATATGTACAGACAATTACAAGACAGCGATTTTACTGAAACTTACAACGGTTGTCGTTTTATCAATTTATTTGCACGCACTGTTGCCTTTGTTGCTGGCATTAAGTTACTGACTATTATCAAGACTAGTAAGCACTGTGCCGTGTACTATTGGTTTCTCTAGATACGTACCTGGAGGTAAGCACTGTGCCATGTACTATTTGTTTCTCGAGATATGTGCCTGGCAGAATGCAATGTGCCATGTACCATTGGTTTCCCAAGATACATGACTGGCGGTAAGCAATGTGCCATGCAATTCTGGTTTCTCTAGATAAATAGAAACCTTGCTAAGATAATATTGATCACCTTCACTGGAGGCAGTCCATAATTAAAAACTAGTTTAATCGTTCCGACCAACAAAAACCATGGCGAACATTCGATGTGTGTGATCATTATCTATGTATAATTTGCACATTAATTCTGACTGGCGGTTGATGGCTAAAGATATGGCGAATTAAAGAGCCATTGGCACATTATAATTTACTGAATATACAGGACTTAAGAGATACATACCATGTATAAAACTGACTAGATAATATTAAGTTCTACGTGGGTATGCCACGGAATGATGTCGGTGATAAGATCAGGGGTAGGGAAAGCATTGCGCACTGGAAAAAATACATTTGAATTAATCTGTCTTACTATAATTTTTGTTTTTCATACCATCCATTCTGGAAACCCGTTTGATTTATAATAAGAAACCAGTGCCAGCTCACTCATCGTCTGGACAATAAATACATGAAAACGGACGGTGAAGTAATAAAATCGTGCTACAGGTATATATGTTGAACGAGTGAATCAAACGCTTGATAGTTTACAGTAATTGTACTCTCTAAGCAGCAGAGAGGCTGAACAGACCAATGATCGAAAAAGGCCGAAATGTCAAAAACAAGGTCTTTTACAAAAAAGCGTCGAAAAGCGTCGACAAATAAATGTAAATGAATTATTTTTCTGAGTTGGCCACACAATAGAGGTTGAACATGCCAAGGATCGAAAAAGGCCGAAATGTCAAAAACAAGGTCTTTTACAAAAATTAAAGTGTTGAAAAGCGTCGACAAATAAATGTAAATGAATTATTTTTCTGAGTTGGCCACATAATCTTGGTCTCAGCCTCTCTGCTGCTATAATTAAACCATTGTGTTTATCAATAATGATCGGTGAAGCTCACTCAGCTAGATTAGCTCGAGAACGATTAGAAGCAATACGAAAATATCTTCCACGCCATAACGCTGTTAAACAGTAGTTATAAGCGCGTCAACAAACACAAGAAGAAATTGCTGACTCCGCAGAGGAATTATTTAAACCTGTTACAAAGGCTACTAAAGGTCTTCTCCCTACATTAGAGAAAACCGCTGAAGCAACTGGAAAAATAGCAGAGCGAACTAAGAAAACAAAAAAGATTTTGCGAGAGCTTCCTGCCGAAATAGCTGCTGCTCAGCCAACGCGAGAAATACCTGAGGATGTAGACCAAGCGGAGAGTGATACACTAGAACCAGAACCAGAAGCACGAGCCAGGATTAATCTGTTTGATAAATTTACCGAAGACGCTATTACTGTTATTAAACATGCCAAAAATATAAAACAATTAGCTGCGACTGCTGTGAGAAGTTATGATGATCGAGAACGATTTTTAAAACCTGAATATGTTAATAATCCTGTAGGTGGCCAAAATTGGTACAAATGGATATATCGCATATACTACAACGTTGATCAAGCTCGAAACAGCGATACGATATGTATTACATTTATTCATGCAACAGATGAATATATTTCATGGATACAACTATCACCAGAGCAACAACAGCAACAACAGCAACAACGACAACAAGAACAGATGCAACAACTTGAAAAATTACAGAAACAACGAGAACAACAACTACACCCACAACAACGTCAACGATTAATAAAGGATCTGAACGAGCTAGAGAAACTACAACGAAAAATAACAACAAGGTTCCGACAAGCAGACATAGACTCAATCAAAATAGTCTTAGGTATGGCACCACTGGCTGAAGAACAAACAAGACCACCACCTGAACTAATGCCAACAACAAAAGAAGAACCCCCTGGTGCAACTGGATCTGGATACAACACTGGTGTTTGCCCCGGTAATGTCCTTACAGATGTTGAACGACTAGAAGTCCTCATTGGTGGAAACGAACCGGTAATAATTCTCCAGAAATTATTAATGAAGCATCCACTATTTGTCAGCCATTGTTTACAGGCGGTATCATGGATATTAATGTGTATCGGTCCCTCATTAATGAAATCGCCGATGATTATTACAGCGATTAAGCAGTTAGATATAATTATTATAATAAGATGATTATACATGCTGCTCAACGTGGACCGACCATGGTCAGGGTGATAAATTCGCGATTACCAGTATATAAAGCAATCTACGGGGAAAGATTCGGCGATGTTGTTCAGGGCTTATTTTCGAGGAAAGCCCCAAAGGCAATACCAATTGCAAAGCAACTAGGCATGAAAGCCATTGACGTTATTCGTGAAAAAGGTATTGGTGCTGCCGGCGACGTTGCCGGTAAAGCATTCTCTGCAATCAAGGATAGACTAGCATGATTAGTACGACGAAAACCTCAGCCACCAGTAAAATTACCCAACACTGAAGTGATGCCTGCAAATGTTAGTAAAATAATAAATCAAGCCGCAAATCAAAAACTAGCAGAGTTAGCCGATGAAAAAGAAATAAACATAGCAACAAGTCTGATGGCAGGAAGTGGTCTTCGTATTAGACGATGACCAATAGCATAAAATATATTCAAACGTGTATCTGATCCCGCATTTGACATGGATGCGTCAGTTCTCAAGGATGAGTCTGTGCGTGATTATCAATATTATTCTTATGACGCACGACAGCCAGATCAGCGTGGACGAATCGAATTACAAGTTCAAGATACAAGTAGATATTTCTTACACGTTGAAGTATTTATTGAAGTAGAAGGTGAAATTTTTTAAAACAGATAATACTGAATATGGAGCCAATGACAGTATTGGTTTTGTTAATAATGGTATTATGGAGTTGTTCGACAGTGCTACGTATATCATCGACAGAAGAAATATTGAATCAATTCAGAAGGACGTCGACGTTGCCACAACAATACTTGGTCTAGCAAGATACAGCGACGATTATTCAAGATCACCTGGTCCATCAATAATGTTTACCAAGGACACTTCTGACCACCCTAACTACGTACTATATGATATAAGACAACCAAGAAACCATGGCAATAACGCCGACGCTGACGTTGCTCCGGTGGTTGCTAATGCAAATTTCAACTTGGGATTCACAGCACGTCTATCTATGCTGAAAGATGGAAATAGAAGATTTTCATGTGCAATTCCACTATCACATATCTTTGGATTTTGTAGAAATGTCAGAAAGATTTTTCGGAGCCAAACATGCAGTTGTACTCGTACGAAAAGCCACAGACGATGATGCAATATGGCGACTTGCATCTGTTCCTGTTGCAGGTAAATTAATACAAACAAAACTGTCATTGTGGATGCCAGTAATGACCCCAGCGATACCTGAAGAAGAACGTTTACTCTCTTTTATGGGTCAAGGTGGTAAGTCGACGCTATCATGGTTAACAACAACCACAGATGCTGTTCAAAGTACCATTAGTGGTTTATTTACATGGCAGATAGCATCACAACAAGGTATCTCTGCGCAACGACATATATTTGTTGCTTTCCAAGATGCTGCACGAGTAAATGATCAGATAACAGTATAATGATATTTGACAAACTCGGTGTTTCCGAGGTTTCATTGAGGATAAACGGACATCAAGAACCATCAGAGGATATTTTGTTGAATTTTGATCATAATCATGTGGTGCGTGCATATCATCGATTGCTGTCGTTTATGGGGCGTGATCAAAATGTTGATACTGGTTTACAAATATCACAGCTAGATTTTACAACGCTGTGTCCGATTTATTATTTTTCGCTGGAACATTTGGATTTGTTTAGACAGTCCGTCGTTGACATACATTTTCGAGCTCGTGTTACAAGAGGAGCTATTGCTAACTACAGAGCAATCGCCGTCATACTCAGTGATAAGACGATGATACTTGAAGGTGTTGGTGGAAGAATGAAGGTCGTTGATGCCCCAGTAGAAAATATGCAAGCGTTAATTTAGAAGTCAGAAATATATCATAAATGCCATATCATCATGTTTGTGTCAGTCTGACTCCTGGTCAGATTAAAAAATTACAATCAGCATCAAAAGAAAATTGTGCAGTAAAAATATCACTAAAGCGAGAGCAAATCACAGGTGGTTCAAATAAGCTATCGTTGACAGAATGTCAGCTCAAACATTTCAATGAAGCCAAATAATTAAAGACCGGCATACAACTTAATCTTTCTGCGGGTGCCGTCAAAGACATCGCTAAGACGGGTGGTATATTTCCGATTCTCGCCGCGTTACCGGCGTTAATAGTCGCTGACGCCCCAGCTGTTGCAAAAGCTGTCGCGTTCGGCGCTGTTGGAACAGCTTCTGGAATGGCACTAAAGAAAGCATCTGGGCAAGGTATCCCCCCAAAAAAGGCGATCCCGAACGCAGACCCATTCGGTTCTCGGTCTAAGACTGCCAGGGACTTTACCCGGCACGGGAGAGGATTAAGAATTCCAGGGACTCGATGTTTCCGATGTCCAATTTTGATTTACTCGATGCTGCTACGCGATTAAATATACAAAATTTCAGAGGTGTTTTTATGCGTGATCAATTACAACACAAACCAAACAATGTTGAAACTGGAATAATCAACCTCGATAAAAACTCTGGTCGTGGTACTCATTGGGTTGCTTACGCGATTGATCCACGTGGTATTGTTTATTTCGATTCGTACGGACTGACACCACCAAAAGCATTTTTAAAATATGTCAGCGGCGATATTCCAATCTGGTATTCAACGCTACCAACAAAAACATTAACGGATCCTCCAATATGTGGCCGTGAAGCACTGGCAATACTTGATGCTGTATCAAGATTAAAAACAAACTCCACCCCACAAGGCTGTGAACAAATATAAGAGTTCTGTTTTAAATAATCGCTAATAATATTATGGTAGATATTTACGGAAGATCAGCTAAAACTAAAATCCAACAAGCACCAGGTGAAGATTTACTCAAGCGAGTAACAAGGCAGATAAATGATGAATTATCTGACCTGCTCAATCTTGCCAACGTTGATCCAAACGAACTTCTTGTATTTCAAAACCGTGAAGGAAAATTGAAGACGAGTAATATTTCAATCAACGATATTATTATTCGTAATCGATTATCGCGAGGTCTTATTGCTGTATACGACAAAGAGGGCAAACTTGTTCCTAGTGTTGTTACTCCGTCGTCGATCCGAGATAGCATAAGTGAACGAGTGTTAAAAGCCGGCGATACAATGAATGGCGTCATTAACATGAATAACAATAAAATTATCAATATAGGAGAACCTGTCGTGGATCTCGACGCTGAAACGAAGAAATATGTCGATGATAAGGAAATTCCAGTGACAACTTCGTTAACTACAATCAACGATGGAATGACCACACTCAAAACTGATTTTACTAATCAAGTACAACTGTTTCTGAATTTTCGCAGAAACAAAAACAGAACCACTAATGAATTTTTTGGAAGTCCACCATCCGTTGACATAAAACTCACCGATATAAATGCGAGAATCAACGATATTATCAGTGGAATTCCTAATATCGTCAGTAAAACTAATCTCGTTAAAATTCCACACAAACAAATTAGCAGCATCGTGTACACAGTAGCATCAGGATCATCAATATGGACACCGCAAAATAACACTATCAACATACCGCGGAAGTCACTGGTGTGTATAGACTGTCTGTATTTAGTGGTGCAAAATTTAGGATATTTACTCTGTTGTATTAAATAAAAATGCCGAAGAAATATTTATACTGGAACCATTCGATAAAAAAATAACCACAGCGTCTTACTGGTGGTGTCTGGAATTTGTAGCTGAAACGCCTCAATTAATTGCTTAATAAAATATAATGATCGACGTTCAGCGATACAGATACGATCAAGTATGTGGGTGGCAGCGTAAACGGAAAAACATCGTTGACGATTATACAATAAAAGTAAAAAAATATTGCAGACGCATGACCACCATTGACATAATTGTGTATTCGGTATCTGCGCTTGTCGCTGGAGCCGGCGTGATATTATCAACGTTAACAGCGACCGTGCCGATCGTTATAATAATCGTCTTTTCATCCGCAACAACTATCGCCGGTATTTTCAACATCGTTGCAAAGAAGATCGCTACATGTACAAGCACAAAATTACACGAGTACATATTGAAATTGCATACAGCAACGACAGCATATCTCAGTGATGGTAAAATATCCGATGATGAATTTCAACGATAATTGAAATTTACAACGGTGTCAACGAACTTGAATTTAAATCGGAAATAAATAATAATGATGTCGACGCCCGAACATCGTTCGGATCAAAGATCACGCGAATTATTACAGCAGATCGTCACAAACACAACTCCGCAAAAAACCAAAATGATATCGGCGAGTTCAACCAATCATGAATTCAGTATTGTTTTTCCAACTGAAATTCCAGCATCAGAAATAGCGCTGGCACAATTACGGGTTTATCATAGTTGGCCAAATATCAGATCAACGTCGTTTGGAGGTCGTCCGCCGAATAATTCATTAGTATTTGCAAATAAAAATAAATCCGATAGAACTCCTGATTGGCAAGTAGTTAGTATACCCTCGGGCAGTTATCAGATAGAACAGATCAATGAAGAATTCCAACGTAGAATTAAATCCATTACAGGAAAAGAATCAAAGATAGCCATTACTGTTCACTAGCCAACGTTATCTGCGGCCGTTGAAATTTTATCGCCGGATTACGCCGTTGACATTTATCAATCTTCGATCAGATCTGTGTTAGGTTGGCCCGAGGTTGCGCCAGTCTACACTGGTCCCGCTAAAGCACGCATGGAAGATTTCACCACGACAAAAAGAATATTTATGAAATTACCCGACTACAGAAAAGAATATCCGTGGAACGTCGAGGAATATTTTACCATCAGCGACGAAAGAGTATTTATGCTACTGAAAGTTTATCACATAGGACCCGGCGGGACGAGTGTTATACAAAGTCATGACGAGACCGAATTGATATTTCGTCCAATGTATAATGAATTCAGCAAAATTCAGATGCATTTGAAAATTTTAATTATCAGTTTGACGCAAAATTACAACGAAGACAAGAAAAAAAGTATCGTTGATGCAGTTCAACATTTGAACTCGGTAAAATCCGATTTCGAGTACATGATAAACATCGTATACAGAAATGCTTTATTTGTTCATGTCAATAATCGTAGTGCTCCCATCATCGCTGCAAATTCTGGTAATTTATTCAACGAATATGCAAATACGCTGAAGACCAATTATAAAACTCCAGAAATCGACTTCAACATCGCCGATGTCTTTCCGAAAATCCTCGAATCATGGAGAAAAGTAGCCCCACCAGCAAGTATTCTCAAATACGATAAATGATCCATACGGTGGTGGTCGTCATGTTTCGCCGGGCATCGTCAATATAATATCAACGATCGCGGTCAATCTTGTTTGTGACGTCATTGATGGCAGTTATCAAGTTGACTTCGAAAAATCCAACCAAGCCCAACAGGGATACATTCTATATTCATTTACACCTCAAGTATCCCCAGGGTATTTGATTGTATCAGAACCAATCAACGTTGTTTATTTAAAATGTCATAATCCACTCTTATCACGGATACAGTTTAAACTTACTGACCAACATGGACACATTTTGGATTTGAGATCAGAAATGCTTCATATAAATCTGTATGTAAGATCGTAGATCTCACGTTCGTAGAACATGATCGCCCTGATAAAATCAGGGATCTCACGCTCATAAAACTCCAAGAATGTCATCGTAAAGGAAAAAAAAGATACCAAATAAATTATCTGAATATGCTTGATTAAAATATTATTCTGAATAAAAAATTAATCTGATTCTAAATTATTATCAGAATAAAATATTTTTTTACCCTTGACTTAGTCCGTGATTATATTCTTGACTTCGTCAAGGGAGTCAGAAATGAATTATCCTTCTTGTTTAGTTGGTACCACAGTGAATTTCACTTTCACTTTCACTCGTATTGTGGGTAGAGTAACACTCGTCGCTATCTTTTGCCAATGAATCATAATCCGTCATCGACATAATATCTCTCAACTGTTTTACACGAGCTCGTACAAGTCTTTTTGTTTCGTATTCGTGATATAATTGTGATCTAACTTTTTCGATTGAGCGTAAAATGGGAACAAATAATTTTACCTGTGTGTCTGTAATTGCTGCCAGTGATCGTAACATCGCCTGTTGGATCAACTTTATGAATCTATAATCTGAGGGTAACGTATACCTATTTTCGGATTTTCGAGATTGTAATGATTCAAGATCATGCATAATTTTTTCAGGATCAAGTTCATCAGATATTTTTATACTATCATGTTGTAATTGCTTAATAGCAACAATAATAGCATTAATATTTTCAGAATTCATTATATAATAAATATTTGTTTAATATAAAAAAATATTTTACGCAGCATATATTTATAATTTTACGTCCAGTAGACAAGCGCAGACACAACAAATATTTCACCTACCTACCTTGCTCCAGCAAATACATCGCAGAATGGCCACGAAGAAACATTCTGGCTGCCTTTTATAGGAATTTCTGTTACATAATTTTCCAGAATGTTCTGGGGTTTCTATCACATAATCTTCTGGAACAGTTGGGGACTTCCGTTACGTAATTCTCTAGAATTTTCTGGGGTCTCTATTACATAACCTTCTGGAACAGTTGGGGACTTACGTTACGTAATTTTCCAGAATGTTCTGGGGTTTCTATTACATAATTTTTCTAGAATGTTCTGAGACTACCGTTACGTAACGGAAATTCCTATAAAAGGCAACCATAATGTTCTTCGTGGCCATTCTACGATGTATTTTCTGGAGCAAAGTGGTTAAGTGAAATATTTTCTTGAACTTAATGTAAATTATTGATTGACATTTGTTTGTACTGTCCTATTCGCCACGTAGACCTTTTAGTGCACTTGATCCTCGAGTAAGCATTTGCAAGACTCAAAATACGCC
>JAECUM010056050.1:0-23282 GCA_016617855.1 Megalonaias nervosa | reverse complement strand
TTTCTCTTTTTTTTTTTTTTTGTTTGTTAATTGTTTCTTTTTGTTTTGTTATCGACCAGAAGTAATAAAATCAAACAGTTAAAAGCAAAATGATGAGATGATGAGGGTAGTATGGAAAGCTTCCCGAACAACGGGCAATGTAAATGATGTGTGTCACTGAAGATTTAGATGAAAAGGTATTGAGCATGAACAATGGTATGTACATTACATTAAAATACTCAAGGTTATAACATAAAAGTTATATCTTAGAATAATGTTTACTTCTTTCAGGAATTATCAAATGCAAGAGACGTTTATTGTATCTAATGATTCCTTAATGTCGTGCACGTTGTACTACTGATCACGCGTAGGTTGGAGATTGAAGCAATCTATCATAAAGTGGTTAACAATGAATGGTTCATTGCAAGAAACGCACTCATTGCAAGAAACGCACTCTGGTGGGTTTTCGCCTTTTAGCATGTAGGAGTGGATTATGTAAATATGACCAATTCTAATCCTTGCAATGGCTACCTCGTCCCTACGGATGGCTCTGTAGGACAGAGTCCATTCTCCCAGGGTTGGCTTGATCCGATGAAGTTTGTTATTCACTTCATCTTTCTATGATGTCTGCCACTTCCGACGTAAAGACTTTTTGATACTAGGTTTAAGGTCAATGTATGGTATTTTAAAATCAGATGGTTCTAGGGATAGGGCCATTTTAGCATCGCGATTTGCTTTTTCATTACCTTTAATACCAACATGGCTGGGTAACCAACAGTATACTATATTGTGAGTAGTACACAGCTACGTATTTTTGATGACAATATTGGTTAGTAATGGGTTTTCTAATTTTCTATTTCGTAATGACTGAAGTACTGATAGTGTCTGCTTAATAACTGCGACACATTCAACTATAAAGTGAAGGAAGACCTGAAACACATGTATAAGTCGCAGTCCATAGAAAACGCAAGACAACTATTGGCGACACATGGATACTTGGTGTTAATTTAAACCTTATATCTTAAAAAAAAAAAAAAATGCATAAACACATATGCAGGATGCCAGGGTTGCATTATGTTGCACATTTTTCATTATGTAATACTTGCTTCAATAAAGTGCAATAAAGTGCAAAAATCAACAATTGTTTATTTCGAATGAATTGTGAAATAAATAATATGATTATACCCATTGAGTATGTTATGGAGGCAAGTTTAAATCTAGTATAACCCTTTGTTTCACATGTAAAAGATTCGATCTATAGAGAACTCCAAAATAGGCAAAAATATATACAAATTAAGCACCCCAAAACATAAACAGTTTTTGCCTGCCTTTGCATGACTTTGACTTTGCATGACTTTGTCTGATTTTACAGATTTTAGTAGGACCGCATTGAAACCAAGCGGTTTAAATCAAGAAGGCGTAAGAAAGACAACCACGCACACATAAAATGATGATCGTTTTAGAGCCGGCACAGTTTCATGTAAAATACCCAATAACCTACAATTGCATTAAAGTGCTTCTAAAACAATGAAATTTCCGGGATATAATTTGTTGTTACACAAATTTACATTAAAAAAGATGGCGACATGGCTCATCGATTTCTACGTCAATATGAAATATTTTTTTTCAGAACCAATAAAGTTTAGGTCAACAGAAAGACATGACAATTATTGGCGACAGAGTTCACCGTCTTCTCCATCAATCGAATATTTCGTATCGTTAGCTACGTGGAAAGGCTGTAAGCTGATAACGATAGCATTATGTAAAGTCTGCTCGCATTGAAGTATATGATTTGTTGTATTTGTTCACATTTGAGAAAAATGGTTGATAGTCCAGTTAATTAGCATTATATAATAATAATAATAACAACAACAATAATAATAATAATAATAATAATAATAATAATAATAATAATAATAATTTAATTGATGTGATACAATTCGTTGGATACATGATAGTGGATGTTTGAACTGAATCTCATAAGCCGCGTGTACGAGCTGTATATTATGTGCAATGTGTCAATTAACTTATGCAAAGGGGTTCTTCAGTAGCATAGTAAGGTAAGGTTCCTCTCTAAGAGACCCCCCTACCCCCAAAACGTTATACGTCAAAATTGTTGTCAGCAGCCTTTTTTAGCTCAAAATGATCACTTTCATATTTCTGACAAAATATGTTTTGTTGGGGTAGGGGGATCTCTGAGATAGGAACAACTTACCTTACTCTACTACTATTACAGCCCCTATACTTATTAGCCAAAAAGATAGTGTCTTTAACCTCTAGAAATTTCATATTAAACAATGAAATATTATATATAATGTCCTTCTGTCAATCAAAGAGACATGTTGGATTTGATCTGACAAACAAATTTTGTAAGAGATTTAATTCAATCAAATCACCTTCAAGCTATACTGGTATAAAACCTAAATTAATAAGCGATTGTATTAAAAAAGTTGGATATCATATATCACCAAAATATGGATCAATATGGTTATTCGCAACTGAAAATGATATGAGAATAGTAGGTTGGGCAGATGACGTGATGATATTTATTGACAATATAGTTGATATTTTATTTGATAATGATATTTCTAAAGCTGTACAAAATTAAACATCTACTGTTGTAACACATATTTTATGATAATCTTTTTCATATCTGCTGACTCTCACTGGCAGAATATCTGTTAACATACTGTCAATAATACGGAACTCGCGTATTACGTCGTCCATATCATATTTGATGCCACGCAAATAAGATCGTATTTGATCAAGTAATTTTTTATAGGTGATACTTGCTGTTTTACAAGCATTGTTTTTAGTTGCAAGACGAGGTTCAATGTTTTTACACGCTGTTCCAAGAGAAACACCGACACCAGATATTATTAACAAAAACGGGTTTAATGATGCTCCACTTGAGATTATACCAGAGCTAGTCATTAACAATGGCAAATATGATATTCTTGAAATATTCTACAGTAGTATTTATAACATTCTTTTATACACCAGAGGTTTTTATGACAAAATGTATATTTTACTAGCGCGTCAACATCTTGTTTTGGAATTTCTTTTGAAATGTGATTGAAATCGATGACATGTTTTTTCATTATACAGTCTTTTTTACACAAAAACAAAAGTTCTACCACCAACAATCGAATCAAGAAACTCGCGGAATTTATTATTTTTAGGATCAGCTATAAACTCTCTGTATTTGTCATAAACATCTGACGAAGTATTTTTATATCGTTCATCTGTTAGTACATATTGTTTCCTTAACCAAGCATACGAATCAAAACTACTTCCTACTTCACTCTCATACAAATCTGTTTTATACACAAAATTACTGTAATCGATTTCTGTTTCATCAATATACCCTAAAACTAAGCTCAACTGATCTAACGTGAAATTTCTGAGAACAAGATGTTGTCTGATAATTGCATATGCGACTATGAAATTTGCTAGCATTAATTTCTTAAGCTTATCTAGGTCAATTGTAAGAAGACCAACAGCAGAAGCTACTTTTAACATTAACTTTTCATATGGTTTTGTGAGTATGGTTTTAACTTCGTTGTAATAATTCCGTAATGATAATTGTCTAGAGTATTGAAATGATGGGAATGGAACATCGTCTTCTTCACTTATGTCGTAATAAGAATCAGACTTTACTTCCAACTTTGCTTGATCGACTAATTCAAAAAACTTTTCTCGCTCATCATCATTAAAATTACTAATTTCATCGTCTAAAGTTTGGATTATCTTTAGAGACTTGTTAACAATAATCGGATCAAATTCTGGGTCTTTTTTACGTATCATTGGTAAAATTGCGTTTGCGTACACTTCAATAATTAACTCTGCGTCTGACGTCATAGTAACGATTTTGACCAAGGTTTCTTTGTCATTGTAGTACATACCGAGATGTTTAAAAATGTATCGTTTTGAAAAACTATCATATATATTTTTGTTTCTTTTTATTTTTATTTTCTTAGTTTCCGCTAGTTTGTCAAGACGAGTACGATTTTCGTTTATTCGTGTTTCTTCCAATGTTCTTCCACTATAAACTCGTGCTTTTATTAAGTCTGATTTTATTATCAAATCTATGTTATACCAATCAAGCTCGAGTAATATTTTTTAAAGTATAATTTCAACTTGTTTTTGTTCTTCTAGACAATCATCGGGATAACAGTATCTGCTTATAATGTCAAAGTTTTCTATTGCTTTTTTCAGTTGTGGTCCTCGCATATGCATAACGCGAATAAAATTAGCAGAGTTTTCTGGCAGTGTTGAATTGTCTAATGATTCAATGCCAACTTTTTTCAAACTTTGTAACATTTTTGTTATGTCTTTAACAGCTCCAACATCTATTTTAGGGTTAAGAATATTATCATAAAATTCTTTCGCATAAGTTATAATTGGTGGTTCTGACATTATTTTATAGCATTAGATTAAATTTGCTCATCGAGTATATATATTTGAAATGATGTCAGTCCTGGAAACGGACGTTCAGCAGTAAAAAAATAAACTCGAAAATATAAGTACTTGTTAACAGTGTTTTCAGTCGGAATCGTAAAATATTTTGTTGTCGTAATATACGTGTCTGTTGTGCTATACAATGTTGACCAATTGATATCATCATTTGATCCTTCTAATTTCCAATCATAAATTCGACCAACGCTAGGATTTAATCGGCCTTGCAAATGAAATTGCCAAATAGCGACTGCAATGGGACATTTAATATTGATCCAAAAATGTTCAATTTCTCCTTTAGTCGTCCATTCTTGTCTATCAGAGAAAGCGTAATGAGGATAATTTGCAGGATAATATGCTGATGCGTTTACTTCAAACCCAACTCGATTGGCAGTTGCCTTAAACAATATTGGAATATACCCAACATTATTTTTGGTTCGTTTTACAATACTAAACAGACTGTCAACATACGCTTTATTTGTCAGATCGTTAGGGTTAACTGGAACGTAAGTCGTCATTATCTTGTTTGCTTTCATATTTATGTTACCTGACATTGGTCCACCGGATTTCTTAAAATATGGGGTAAGTTCATCTTTTAACTGAGCATAACTAATAGCATCAGTGTTATCAGATGGTGGGGTTATTGGTAATTCAGTTATTTTTGAATTTAACATGGACAGGTCACCTGTCATTGTATCGCCGGCTTTGTTAAGCTTATTATCGTCAACAGATTTTAGTTGTGCATAAGTTACAGCTTGTGTTTGATTTAAGTTTTCTGGCGGATATGTAGTCTCCAAATTTATAAAAAAAATTTCCTGACATATTGATATTACCTTTAACTGTCCCACCTATTTTATCAAGTATATTGTCATCAACAGATTTTATTTGTGCATAACTTACAGCTTGTATTTGATTTAAGTTTTCTGGCGGATATACAATCTCCAAATTTATAAAAAAAAAAATTCCTGACATATTGATGTTACCTGTAACTGTCCCACCTATTTTATCAAGTTTGTTATCATCAACATACTTTAACTGTAAATAACTTACCGCTTGAGTTTGATTTAAGTTTGCTGATGGATACCTGGTCTCCAAGTTTATAATTTTTTCCCTGACATATCTATGTTACCGCTTAAAGTTTCACCAGATTTATCTAGTTTATTATTGTCGACTATTTTAAGTTGTGCATAACTAACAGCTTGTGTATTGACGACATTTATTGGCGGATAATCTGTTTCTAACTCTAGTACTCGTTGATTTGACATAAACAAGTTTCCCGTCATTGTGTCGCCGGATTTTTTTAGATAGCCTGATAAATCAACCTTACCGTCTGTTATTGTTGTACTTTCAGCTGATGAATCTTCTACTAATGTTCCAAATTTTGTATAATAGCTCATTATTTATTTATCGTCTGACAATTGTTTTATATAGCATAAAATTGTATAACAATATTGGCAAAATCGACGATATCAAATTGTGATACAGAGCGGTTGGTAAAACATAAACATAACAATGAACTTCCAGATTGTTATTATCTTATTGTTGGAAGAAGTGGATCTGGGAAAACAAACTTGCTTATGAATTTACTTCTATGAGATAATTTTAACTACGATCGCGTTTATATTTACACGATTAACCCACAGCAAGATAAGTACGAGCTAATTAACAATTATAATAACAAACTTCGTGATGATCTTGAGGCTGGCGAAGATTTTTTTATTATCAAACAACCGGAAGAACTTGTCCCAGTTAATCAACTTGATTCGTCCGAACACAAGATAGTTGTTTTTGATGATATTCCGCTAAACAACGAGGAAATGAATAAAATAAGATCATATTTTTCACTGTCGCGAAATAAAAAATGTAATTCTATTTATCTCGCCCAAGGTTTTTATAATGTTGACAGATTTATTAGGCGAAATACTGATTGTTTTATATTATTTCCAGGACTTGACAATGTTGGCGTTAGAAATTTCGCGAACGAGCAATGTGGCTATGTAACAAAAGATAAATTTATTGAATTATATCATAAAGCAAGGGCAAATAAATATGACTTTTTTATGTTTGATAAATTAGCAAATGATACGAGTAAAATGTTTCGATGTTGTATTGAAAAATATCTACAGTAATTTGTATAGAAAATAGTATATAATTAATGGAAAGACAAGCAAAGTACAGAAAACATATAGAAAATCTAACAAAACTTGCACAATCTCTGACAAAATTTAAGCAGCAAGTACAGCAAGCACGACGTCGCCAAGTGGTTGCAGCAGAAACAACAGCAGCCGCTCTTAAACCAATTACTGAAGCTTTACTTGGAAAACAACCTGAAACTAAACCATTATCAGAAGAAGAACTTAAAAGATTACAAGAAAAAGATTTACTTGGACTAGTTAAAGAAGAACAAGAAGCAGCTGCTGGAAGAATTATTGAGAGATCTGAAGAAGAAAAAAGAAGATTAGCTGAGGCACTTGTAGCAAATGTCACTGATCCATTTGCAAGACAAGCTACACTAGATCGGCTAATTAATAATCCACTAGAATTTGAACAAAGACTAGCAGGTTTAACTACAATAGAGATTAAAAACATTCTAAACAATTTATCAGAAAAATTAAAAGATATTGAAGAGGAGCAAGAAAGAGTAGGAGAGTTGACGGTAAAGTTTACAGAAGTTGGAGATCAAAGACGATGGTATATAAAACAAGCAAATAATGATATAACAGAGAATGATTATGAGAAATTTTTAGAAGAAAATAATATAAAAGATCTTGATAATATAGATAAACGGATTAATGAAGAATTTAAATACTTATTGATAATTTAACTGTAATAATGAACGAAATGAGTTAAACACGGCCATAGGAGATAAAAATATGCTTCCACTTATGATAAAATGAAATATGGTGTTATTGCTGCAGTAGTTGGAAAAACAGCAAAACCCAATAGAGACAAACCTTCTGGTAGGGGGTGGGATTTTAAAAGGAAATTTTTTCTACTTGATTAAAGCCGAGTAAAAGAATATAGAGAAGAAAAAAAAAAAGGAACTGGAGTTAAAATATTTTCATCAGTTACTGAAATGATTGGCAGATCAATGCTATTGATATCATCAAAAGAAGCTGGAAATGTTGGTTCTGAAATTGACAATGAAATTATTGACATACTTGATAATTTGAGATCAGAAAATTTATTAACATCTGACGAATACAGAACTTTACATCACGATTTGATATAATCGCGGCAATTTAATTTTATAAATTTGTGTAATGATTTAATATAACAATTTTATATAAAAAATACAAATCAAGGCGATTTAATCGCGGCGATTTAATTTTATAAAAATATAATAATAAATGTCAGCAACATTATTACTAGACTCTAGTCAATCTGACAAAGATAGCGCAAATTTTTCAGTAAAGTATATTCCACCAATAGAACTAGATCGTGAAAAACAGTATGAAATTGAATTAATTTACTGCACTTGTTGGAATTCTATGGCTAATGTAAAATCTGGAGTAAATGATACATTTGAAATCATTATAAACTCTAGTCGAGGTTCTCCACACTTTTTCGAAAGGAAATTCATTAAAATTCCACAAGGAGCCTACAACATAATTGATCTAAACAAAACAATAAAAGAACTAATGACAACAAAAGAACTAACAACAAAGAGTGGTATTATCGCGGATAGTTTTGAGCTTACACCAAATTACAATACGTTACGAGCTAGAATAACCATAAAACCTGGTATAACAGTTGATTTTACCCATCGAAAAAGTATCGCACCACTGATAGGATTCGAATATAAAAGTTATGCTGCTCTTCCTCCTCCTAATTAAACCAGAACGTATGACGGTCAACTGCCAGTAAATATAACTGATGTAAACACAATATTGGTAAATTGTTCTATCGCATCTGGATCTTACTCAGCCTTAGGTAGTAAAGGACAAACGATATATAGTTTTTCACCAGATGTTCCGCCGGGATCTCTTATGCAAATTAATCCACGTCAAGTTATTTATTATCCGTTAAACGTTGCAAATCAAATAACAGAAGTAAATATGCAGTTGACAGATCAGTCTGGAAGACAGTTACATTTTGACAATGAAATTGTTACTTATTATTTACACCTACGCGTTGCGTAGGCGCGCACAATAGTAAACATATTTTCTAAGACAATAAAATTATACAACTTCAGATATAATGAAACAGAGAAAAAAAGGTTTATCGAAGAAAAATAGTAGGAGGATTTTTGGGAAATATATTTGCTAAAATTATAGAAAACGTTCCAGGAATAGCTCATAAAGTTGCACCAATTGCACTTGCACTTGACGCGTCAAAAGCTTTTGCAACTGGAGCTGCATCTGCGGCTGGAACTGCTGTTGGACAAAAAAAAACTGATAAAATAAAAGGCTGCACCTGGTGAGTTTTTCCTGAGAACTTTTGCTCATGGAGCTGATGCTGCCGCAGATGTTCTAATTGTAAGAGATTTTCTTATTAATAATGCTGTCAATTTTGGTATATCCGCAACATATACAACTGCTGACGAAAACGCTACAAGAGTCTCACTTACTGCTGCTTGCAATAATCTTGGTATAGCACCGCCAGGAGCAGCTGTGGACGGCGTTGCAATAGTAAATTTTGTTACTAATTTAGTTACTGTAAGAAATATACGTTACAATGAAGGTTATGTTAAGAGAAAGGCACTTATAGCAGTATCACGTCAAATTACAATGATGCTGCCATTAAGTACAACATTTGGCTTTTGTCGTGATTACAATAAAGTATTTCGTGGAGTTAAACATAATCTTATTTTAGATCGATCAGAACAAAACGACTGCCTGTTTAGGTCAGGTGGGGCTGATGTACAATTTGTCATAAACAAACTTGCACTATGGATGCCAAGAATAACTCCGTCTATCACTAAAATGGCGGAATTAAATGATATGCTGGAAAAACACACAAACAGAGTTTATTTTCAGCAACATACAATATATCAAACAGCAGTTCCAAATATCACAGACTACACATGGCGAGTTACAACAACATCAAGTGAACAAAAACCACGGCAATTATTTGTTGTATTTCAGAGACAAGCTCAACGTAATAACCAACAACAAAATAATGCGATATTTGATAGCGCTGATGTTAGACGAATATATGCTAGAATAAATTCAAACCAATATCCGGAGCGAGCAATAGAATGTAATTTTCAGGATGACGCTAATAAAAATATTACTCGACCGTACATGTACCTGCCCGACGCACTGCAAACATATCAAGATGTTGGAGATGGATCTCAGATATCAGTAGAGGAATTTCGTACACTTTATCCAATATTTTATTTTGATGTTAGTAAACATAGCGAGCGAGCTGTAGACAGCACAGCTGATATTGAAATTACTTGGACACTAGGAGACGTTGCAGCTGCACCAGTTTCTGTATATGCGTTAGTAATAAACGATAGATTTGTTACAATTGACTCTGTTGGAGGTAAAATATCAGTACAAGTTTAATCTGTAACTTTAATATAAGATGACAAAATATATTGTAAAAGAAATATATTTGACAGATGATCAAGTTAAAAAATTAGCAACTGCTGTTGCAAAACAGAGGCAGGTTTCATTAAAGGTCAACCCTAACACCTTAGGTACTTTAACAAAATTAATGTTAACCAAAAAACAAGTAAATAAATACGAGCGCAAAAAAAACCTTTTGTTTTAAATTTAAGTGCTGCACAAATAACTGCGATGTCAAAACAAGGTGGTTCCTTTGGTCCGGCACCATTTATAATAGCAGAACGTTAATACCTAAAATTCTGCCAGTGTTAGGTACATTAGGATTAGCAACAGCGTCTGGAGCAGTATCTCGCGCAACGAAAAAGACAGGTGAAGGTCATGGAGTCGTTCGCGTCAGTGGTATAAAGAAAAGTTTCGTATGAATGTCGATGGTAATAATTTTATGTGACTGATAAATATAATGCCAAAACGAAAAACAGCAAAAAGAAAGAAGACGAAAAAAAAAAAGGCACGACAGAGGCGAAAAGGTGGATTTATTCCCATAGCCCTGTTACTAGCAGGATTGGCGGGAAGTCTATTGCCAAATCTGTTAGGAGTAGGACGAGGACTAATGTTGCCAGGAACAAGGAGACGAAGTCTGCGTTAAGTAATTTTGATATACTTGATAAACTAAAAAAAAGTAAAACATTTCCGTGGGGTTTATTCTAAAGATGAACTTATGACGATTCCAGAGACAGAGACGCTAGCGTCTCCAGGTTCGTGCGTTATAAATATACAAGATTTTAATGACGGATCTGGCACACATTGGGTAGCTGTTTTTGATAACAATTATTTTGACTCGTTCGGAATTCCACCAAGTGACGCAGTAAAATAATACATGAGTAAAATTCAACATACCAAGTCTCTAGAGACGAAGTCTCTTGCGAAAATAATAAATTATTCGTCTGATCAAATTCGACCAGTTGGAACTTCCGCTTGTGGATATTATTGCGTAATGTTCATTAAACGGATGACCGAAAATCCAGATTTTTTAAAGTTTATTTTACAACTTGACAAACAACCTCCTAACACTAATGATGAGATTGCATTAAATTTTATCTTAACTCACTGATATACAATGTCAACATATTGTCTCAAGTGTAAAACTACAACAGAAAATAAAGACGAGAAAACAAAAAAGGCAAAAATGATAGAATAATGCTGAAAAGTATGTGTGCAATCTGTGGAAAAAGAAAAAGTATGTTTTTGACAGCAACAAAGTTGTCCGGAGCGGGTTACCCTGACAACGTCATTGAGATTATTTTAGTAGACGACTAAATAAATAATGACATGCGAGTCCGATTGTGATAGAGATTTATGCCTCGAGCAAAATAAAATTGTTACATATTGTCAGAAATGTAAAAACAGAGAAATAATTGGAACAGGTATAGATATACATAAATTTATTTTAAAATTGCCGAAACCAAAAGGCGGTTGGACATTGCCAGGCCATAAATATACTGGACCTTATAATCCTCTTGATAAGAGCCTTACAATCAAATTGATGCAATAGCAATGCGCCATGATATCTGCTACAGAGATATTGAACTTCCAGACAGCGATCAAAATAAACACAGCTGCTATAAAGTAATGTTAGACGAACTTCGTGATATGAAACCTGTAAATATACGAGAACGTGTTGACGGAAGGCTGGTTCAGGGTTTTATTGGAGCAAAATATAAATTAGGTCTCGGTAAAAAAGAATTATATGATGATCTTGCCTCAGAGCTACACAAACCTAAAAAAAAAAGTTTCCGCGACGTAGAGTTGTCGCAAATGCCGTTGATGATATCTGGGCGATAGATTCAGTTGATGTCTCAAATCTTACTCAGTTTAATGATAACAAAAGATATCTTTTTAATGTTGTAGATGTTTTTACCAATACGCGTTTAGTATACCCGTTCGGATAAAACAGGGACATCGATGACTGATGCATTAAAACAAATTATTGTTAACACAGAAAGAAAACCAAATAGAATCTGGACTGATCATGGAGCAGAATCTTTTGATAAAAAATTTGAACAGTTTTTCAAGCAAAATAACATTAAAAAATATGTTATAGGAAATGAGGGAAAAGCGTCATCGTTGAAAGATTTAATCGCACGCTCAACGGAAAAATTCACAAATATTTAACACCTAAAAATACGAGCAAATATATTGACAATTTACAAAAATATTGTTGACGAGTATAATAACACGAAACACAGATCCCTAAAAATGTCGCCAAACGACGCGATTGCAAATCCAATATTAGCAAACGAAAATATGTACCGCAGACATAAATTTAAAGTTGGTGATAAAGTTAGAATTTCTTTGACGAAAAAAACATTTGAGAAAGGATATACTCATAACTGGAGTGAAGAAGTATTTGTTGTTGATAAAGTACTTTTAACAATACCAGTTACATACTCGTTAAAAGATTTATTAGGTGAGCCTATAACTGGCAGTTTTTACGAGCAAGAACTTCAGAAAACAGAACAAGATACATTTGTTATTGAAAAAGTTATTAAAAAGCGCGACAACAAAAGTTTAGTCAAATGGCGTGGATATGGCGATAAATTTAATAGTTGGGTACCAACTCGGTCGATTTCATCGACTGAATAATATTATTATAAATTTCTTCGTATTTTATTAATACTGATTTACATTTTACTGGTTTACATAAAGAAATTAAATGTAATTTTCTTGCATCATCAACTGGCATTGAATTAAATATTTTAAGAAAAATAGAATCGTATTTTATATTTCTTTGTTGTCCAGTTATTTTTACGTTTAAAAAAAGTTTATAAGTTGCCAAAATATTTGATGCTCTGTGATAGTAAAATTAAATTTTATTATTTTTTTAGCAATATGATACTTAACATTATTTCGCCCAGTTGTTGGTCTGCTTAAATTTTTTTTACTAACAACAACATCATCTTCTTCTTCGTCATCATAGTTATGCAAAATATCTTTTTCAGTATAACCAGCAAATCTATCATTAGTAATATTTTCTAATGTAAAATTTGAAACTGAAACAAAATCTCCCGAATATAGTTCAGCCAGTCTCTCAGTTAAGTTCATTATTATAATAATCTTTTATCTAATTAATACATGATAAGAATGTTTGGAGAAATAAAATATCATCAAAGAGTTAATATATTAAATCACAAAGAATTTGCTGAGGCAATTCGAAATTGTTTGTTGGGAAACAGTTTTTATTTTGTTGATGTTATTATAACATTAGGTGAATCTGACAGATTTTTATTAACAGTAGCAGAAAAAATAAAACTTGATACAAATAAAATGATGACATTACGATTTAATCGCGACGATATTATGGAATTTAGTCATAATTGTCTTACTCGAAATGATATAGAAAATATCATTAGTTATCGTATTTAAAATTAAATCTATCAAATGTCAACATTGACGTTGCTGATTTAGTTACATTATCAGCTACAAATTTTACTGCATTTGGATGAATTTTATGATATTTTGCCGCAGATGTTATTGATTTAAATTTTATTTCTTCAAAAGTTTCGAGATTTATTGAAACAACTGATCTTTTTGGATTTTTAAAATTAGAACCACAAAACCGGCTCCACGTCTTGTGTTTTCTTTTGGGTAACCAAATCTAAATTTTCCAAACGATTATCTGTTTTAATACCATTTTTATGATCAACAACTAAACTATTAGGTATTAGTCCGTTAAAAGTTTCAAACAAAACGATGAGATTGATAATAAACAAAATTAGTTTTTGTTCCACGTACATTAACACCAAGATATCCACTGTTCTGCAAATTTCCAACAACTTTTTTTGTTCTTATATGTCTAATATTTCCCTTATCATTTGTCTCATATAGATCAAATACTGGATGAAGTTGAAATTCATTTTGTAATGCTAAATTTTCAATATTATCATCAGCAACTGCGCCATTTACTCTGTATCCTCGCTGTCCTTCTGCAGTATCGTCGCAAAACAAAGTATAAATAAAATCTTTTCTAAACATTTTAATTCTTTCTGTATTATCGCTTTTTACTGAAATTAACATACCAGCTGGTGTTGGTGTGCCATCAGATTTGTTAGATTTTATGTTAATAACAGAACCCAATGCATTTCCAGCGTACAAATTATACTTCTGATGCACATGATAAAATTCTTGCTCTTCCGCCGTCAATCGCAGATATCTCAAAATTTCTGTCATTATACTATAAGGATTTCATATCTCTAATTAAAAAACATTCAATTAGATATAAAATATTACTATATATATAATGTTAAAATTGCGAGATATTGCTAAAAAGAGCATTATCAAATCTGAAAAAATTGCTACAGCATTTTCCGGTTACGATAATAGTTACAAACTTGATGATCAAAATATTTTAGCAAATTTTAACTCCACAAATTTATTTCATCTTTTACAACCTGTTATGTCAAAAGAACTTGCGGCTCATAAAAGTATCAAACTTATAGTCCAATATCATACGATTTTATCAAAGTTACATGCAGTTGAGGATGTACTTGATGTAATTTTTGAAAGAAAAAGTTTTGACAGCGAAATTTCGGAACCATATCTAACAGCTAAATCAAGAAAAATATTAACTGGAACAAACATTGCCACAGTCACCGATGAAATACATCAAGAAAAAAACAAAAAATTAGAAGAATTTACTGCATCAGGATCGGGTTGGAAATTTGAAATGATAAAAGAAGTTTTATTTCACACAGCAAAATATAACGTACTTCGCGGTAGTTTGTACGTCGATCTCCCTCAAAAAATTAAAACCAAAAAATGCTGTATAAATGTCAAAAACAATGATAACAAATGTTTTCAATGGTCTATTCTTTCTGCGATATTTCCAGAAGAAAAAAATGCTGATCGCGTTAACAAGTATTTTCCGTACAAAGACGAACTAAATTTTAATGGCATTGACTTTCCAGTAGGGGAAAATCATATACCAAAGTTTGAAAAACAAAACAGTATCTCAGTAAATGTTTTCGGACTAGATGAGAAAGAAAATGTTTACCCGAGATATATCTCAGAAAATGCTACACAAGATACAATAAATTTATTATTTTATCAGGGACATTATTGTTGGATAAAAAACTTTAACGGCTTGGTTGGCAGACAGTATAGTAAAAATAAAAATAAAAAATATTTCTGTTATAAATGTCTACAGGGTTTTTCTAGCGATGGAATATTACAAGATCATCTCAAATACTGTGTCAACGTTCAAAAAATAACTATCCTAAAGAAAAAGAAAAAATATTAAAATTTAAAAATTATGATCATAAACTAAATATTCCTTTTGTTATTTACGCTGATTTCGAGTGTATACTCGTTCCTGTGGTTGGAGCAGAAAATAATCCGAATAAATCAAGTACTAGAAAAATACAACAACATATTCCTTGCGGAGTAGCTTATAAAGTAGTTTGTTGCGCTAACGATAAATTTTCAACTCCGATAAAGTTATATAGAGGTGAAAATCCAGCTGTATGGTTATTAAAAAATTTAATAGACGAAGTTAATAAAATTTCTAACAGATTACTTAAAACAGCTCCGATGAAAATAACGTCTAAACAACAACTCGATTTCGATGAAGCAGTTGATTGTCATATTTGTGAAAAGTTACTGGTAGACTCCAACGGAGTTTGTGATAAGGTGCGAGATCATTGTCATTTGACCGGCCAATATCGTGGAGCAGCTCATAACAGTTGTAATTTAAAATTTCATGCTCCAGATTTTATTCCCGTAGTTTTACATAACTTTCGTGGCTATGACAGTCATATCATTGTAGAAGCATTTGGTGATAAAAATATTAAAGCTAAACTAAGATTAAATAATACAATAAAATGTATTCCAAATAATTTTGAAAAGTATATGTCAGTGACGCTCGGTAAATTACGTTTCATTGACAGTCTGCAATTTATGGCAGCATCATTAGATGAGCTTGTAAAAGGTTGTAGCAATTTCGCTAACCTAAAAAGTTGCTTTGGTGAAAACTATATCGATCTAACAAAAAAAGGTATCTTTCCGTACGAGTATCTCGATGATTGGAGCAGATTTAATGAAACTTCTCTTCCTGATAAAGATAAATTTTACTCGCAACTCAAAAATGAAAATATCACAGATGACGAGTACAAATATGCACAAGATATTTGGAATAAATTTAGTTGTAAAACATTTGGTGATTATCATGATCTATATTTGAAAACAGATGTATTATTGCTAGCAGATGTTTTTGAAAGTTTTCGTCAAGTTAGTCATAAAAATTATGGATTAGACCCCTGTTGGTATTATTCCGCTCCTGAACTGTCATGGTACGCTCTGCTAAAAACAAGTAAGATAGAACTGGATCTCTTGACAGATGTTGATATGTTTAATTTTATTGAAAAAGGTATCAGAGGTGGAATTAGCGTTATAAAAAAAAAAATATGCTGTAGCTAATAATAATATCTGAAAAATTATGATAAAAATCTCCCATCAAATTACATTATTTATCTAAATACTGATAATTTATATGGCTATGCGATGTCAGAGCCAATGCCGTGCAGTGGATTTCATTGGATAGCTCGAGATCAATTTCTTAAAGAAACTGAAAAAAATCTTCCAGAAGATATTTCATACTTTTTTGAAGTTGATCTAGATTATCTTAGTTCGTTACATGATCTACATAACGACTACCCGTTTTGTGCAGAGTCTATGATGATCGATTATAGTTTATTATCGCCTGAACAACGAGCAACGACAACAGCAAAAAATTCGATTGTTAATAAGTTAGTTCCAAATTTGTTAAATAAAAGAAATTACGTTATGCATTACAAAAATTTAAAACAAGCAATAGATGCTGGACTAATTCTGAGAAAAGTCCATCGCGTGCTAAAGTTTAATCAGTCGAGGTGGATGGCAGATTACATTGACTTAAATGCGAAACGTCGTGCTGTGGCTAAAACCGAATTTGAGAAAAACTTTTTCAAGTTAATGAATAATTCGGTGTTCGGTAAGACGATGGAAAATATTCGAAAGCGATTCAATATTGAAATTGTTAATGACATAAATCGCAGAAATAAATTAGTTAATGATGATGGTTTTGTTAGTATAAAAATATTTAATGAAAATATTGCTGCA
This sequence comes from Megalonaias nervosa, assembly GCA_016617855.1. Classification (NCBI taxonomy): domain Eukaryota; kingdom Metazoa; phylum Mollusca; class Bivalvia; order Unionida; family Unionidae; genus Megalonaias; species Megalonaias nervosa. The sequence goes on along the minus strand of JAECUM010056050.1, from coordinate 6,177 downwards.
ATACAACGACAAAAGACAAATTTAAAGTTAAATAAACCAATTTATGTTGGTGCAGCTGTACTTGATATATCAAAGTGGTGTACGATTTTCACTATAATTTTACCAACACGCAGTGGTCAGATTCGGAGTTGCTATTTACTGATACAGACTCGCTAGTTTATAATATAAAATGTGAAAATGTCTATCAGGATATTTACAAGAATAAAGATTTGTTCGATTTATCTGATTATCCAGAATGTAGTGGATTTCAAGATAATTCGAATAAGAAAATTATTGGAAAAATGAAAGATGAATTTATGTTTATAACAGTTAGGGAATTTGTCGGACTAAAGAGTAAAATGTATGCTGTCATATTGGATGACAATAAACTTACTAAAAAGCAAAAGGTATTCCTCGAGGATATGTGAAAAAGATGATGAATTTTGACGATTTTAAAGCAGCGCTAAACAATAGCGTCAGTTTTATCAAAACAAATGTTATCAAAACAAATCTTCACAAACTTGAAACGGATAAAATTATAAAACGGGGACTAAGTAATTTTGATGATAAAAGATATTGCAGGGACATAATTAATACACTAGCACTTGTACATTATGCAAGTAATTTTGTCTAAATATAAGAAATAATGATCGAAAATTTAACATTAGTCGATGGAGTTAATAGCAAAATCAAAAAGATCATGGTTAATAACCAGAAATTATCATTTGAGTTTAACGATGAAATTTCAGGTATTTGTTTCAATAAATTTGACAGAATGAAACTCTCCCTTATCAGATCAGACAATAGCAAATATTTTAATTATCTCGAAAGTTTGCGAGACGAGCTTGCACTAAAATATGACAATTTTCATGATCCGATCAGCCAGCAACAGTATGCAAAAGCTAATATAGACTTAGACTGGTCGAAGGTTTTGTAAAAGGTAGCAAGTATGTTCTCAATAAGATAGCAATGAAAGAACTATTTGAATGTCGTCGAAAAGTAACTGGTAGAATTAAATTTTATTTGTACAATTTTGAAAATAAATTATACTTAATAGCGAATGTTGATGTTCTAGTGATAGGCGATGAAATTCTTTAAAAAAATTAGATACAACTGTCTTTCTTCCTTGTATTGTTGTTTACGAGATAGGTTTCATCATTTTTTGTTTTACGATAAAATGTTTGATCTATGGAAACAGATAAAAGTGTCTCAAATCCCCATTCATATGCTACTTTCCATTCTGTGAAAATATATAGAAAAATGTTTTCAAAATCGTGTACGAGTAAATGATAAAATGCTTTGGTTTTCTATGATATATGATGAAAAATAAATTGCAGTCTATTCGTTTGATATCTTATCATGTGAATAGTCTTTGATGAGCATAGACAGAACACTGTTTCCTTTGTTAGCCCTGAGCCGAGATACTAAGAAAGCTTTGCGAAGTCATTGCCATTTGAATATTCCTTATTGCTATAAATTGTACAGATTTGGTTTCCCTGGAGATTAAATACATAAAATGATTACAAAGGAAAATTCTGATGCCGTCATAGCGCCCACACGAAATTTCCATAATAACTAGATTATGTGATCATTCTGAAAGGTTAAAGATAGAGAATTTCCAATGGCTTTTCCTAAAATAACGCCGAAATCAGGTTAAAGATAGGTAATTTTCAATGGATTTTTCTAAAATAACGCCTACTCCAGAATGTTATGGAATCAAGGTTAAAGATAGGTAATTTCCAATATATTTTTCCAGAATAACGATATAAAAAGCAGTCAGAATTTTCTTCGTGGCCATTCTGCTAGAGGATTTATACACGTGAACAGGTAAGTGAAAATATTTTTCTAACATATTTTTGACAAAATGTTACTATCCCAGTATATTTTGAGGCTGATTTGATTGAATTAAATCTTTTAAAAGATCTGTTTGTTAGATTAAATCCAACGCTACAAACTGGCTCTTTGTAGTAGGACATTTTATATAATATTTTACTGTGCTTTGTAGGTTATGATATCCTGCATTAACATGTGCTTTGTAGGTTATGATATCCTGCATTAACATGTGCTTGGGAGGTGGGTGGGTGTTTTGAGGCAGCATCCTGTTTTTTGAGGGAGAGGGGGTCTCTGAGGTGATGAAAAAATGTCAGAATATATTTATTTTAGAGGGCGGTGGGTGTTTTGAGACAGCATCCTCTTTGGGTTTCAAAATTTCATCATTTTCTGAGATAAAAATTTGGAGCAGGGTGGTTTTTAGAGGAAGAGGGGGTCGCTGAGGTGATGAAAAATTGTCAGAATATATTTATTTTAAAGGGGGTGGGGGTTTTCTGAGCTAAAACCCTCTCTGATTTTAAAACCTCAACTATCCTTACTACTTGTATGTTGAACTTGACCTTGTCCAAAACTGAGTTCATTTCTGCTTGACCCAAGTTGACGTTTTAATTATTCAGTTAACTGAAGCAGTTATCACTTGAATATGAGCACTTATCTCCAGATGTTATTACAAAAACAAATCGAGTCTATCATGACGGTGGAATTGCTAATTCCACACCTGTGAAACAACACCCATACAAGACGAATACTCTCAAACAGGGATGTTTTAAAATAGTGATTCAGTATTTGCTGGAGAACGATTTCATAGAGCCGAGTAAAAGTGACTGGAGTTCACCATGCATACTTTTTCCGAAACCAGATAGTACTTTCTACATGTGCACTAATTATAGAAAGGTGAACAGTGTGACTAAAACAAATTCATTTCCATTATCAAGAATCGATGACTGCATTGATAAAATTGAAAATGCAAAGTATGTCACCAAATTTTACCTTCTGAATGGTTTTTGGCAAATTGCACTGTCGGAAAAGGCAAAGGAAATTTCGGCAATCATGACTCCAGAGTGACGTCATCAATATAAACTGAGGCCGATTAGGATAAAAGGTTCGCTTAGTACTTTTCAACATTTAATGAACATGATTACATCTCGTCTAGATAATTGTCATGCTTATATTGATGATTTCATCATCTACAATGACACCTGGAAAGATCATTTCACGACAATTCGGAAATTCTTTGACAGACTCACTGATGCAAATTTGACAATTAATTTATTCAAAAGTGAGTTTCTCCGTGCTTGTATAACATTTCTAGGATATATCGTGGGACATGGACAAATTAAACCTATAGATGCTAAGGTCAAGGCTATCTCTTAATTCCCTGTACCTAAAAGTAAAAAGCAACTGATGCGATTTTTGGTTATGGCTGGATATTGGAAATTTCGTTCCAATTTTTTCATAATTGCTCAACCCCTGACAAATGTATTGAGCAAGAAAACCAAATTTCATTGGTCTGAAAAATGCCAGCATCCTTTTGATAAGTTAAAGGTCATACTTAAGAGTGCACCAGTTCTTTCAGCTCCAAATTTCAGTCACTTATTTAAACTAAATGTTGATGCAAGTGATGTTGGGGTTGGAGCAGTATTGATTCAAGAAGACAAAAATGGTGTAAATCATGGAGTGTGCTATTTTTTTTAAGAAATGAAATAAGCACCACAGAAATTATTCCACAATCAAGAAGGAATGTTTGGCTTTTATATTGGCATTACAACACTTTGAAGTCTACATTAGTGCAGCTCCTTCTCCGATTATTATGTTTAGTGATCGCAACCCCCTTACTTTCATTGGCAACATGAAAAACAAAAATCAGAGATTAATAAGGTGGGGTTTGGTATTGCAGGAGTATGATATTGACATCAGACACGTTAAGGGAAAAACCATTTAATAGCAAATGCACTTTCACGTATATAGAAATGTATTGTTTCTTGTGTACTTTGCGTCATTCATAAAATTTCATCTCTTTTCACAACATGTATATTTGACTTCTATTACAAAGACAGCTTTGTTGTGTAAATCTTTCTTTTTCTCTATGTGGGTAAGTGTTATGCATATTTAATTTAATTGTTTGTTAGTTAGTTATATTTTAATTTTTTATTACGTGTTATTACAGTGGAACATTGTATGCCTGACTTGACCCTTTCCAAAATTGAGTTCATTTCTGCTTGACCCAAGTTGACGTTTTAAAATTTTATTCATTGTAAACTGCTAATACATAGGTAAATTATTCTGTGTATGGGCTTAATCTCAGGATTATTATCAACAGAAGAAATAATTGTGTTTATTTGGGTCAAAGTGATGGAGTTTCCTAAGTAAATTATACATAATCCAGGTTATTATTTTGTAAACATCGGGATCATTCTAGAAGGCTATTTTCCATTATCTAATGGCTTTTGTTAGAAAATGCTAATTGTGACCTGAGGTAAGGTAGGGAACTATATAATTGTGCGGTTGTGAGGACGTTATCATTCGTGCTTTAAAATATAACACTTTCAAATTGTATTATGTTGTGACCAGTTGGACTGAATTTTATTTTCTTCAAATTATTGAATTCAAGTGATTATATTCTCAAACAAAGGATACATCTAGGCTTCTGGAACTGCAATACTCATATTTATATTTATTACAGTCTCTGCTGGGAAACAACAACATATCAGAATCAGTAATACTTGGTTAACATATTCTGCAGGAGCGATGCTATTTATAGATTACCAACTATACTGATTACGAATAAAAGGGAAACGTGAGACATACATATAGTGAAAACAGACCATCAAACAGTAAGTACAACTTTTACTCTGCATTAAAACCCCGCAAAGTTACGTTGTATACAATTCAATAATATTTATACAGGTCACGCACATTTCATGAATCTAACATAGAAGGAACATGGTCATGAGATAAAATGTACCTGTTACAAACTTTGGACGAAATAAACACTCTATTGAGACCTGTATGCATTTCAACATAGCATATAAGTGGATAATACATTAACTTAATTTATTTTGAACACCATAAAATATATCATGTAATATTTTGGAAATTAATCGAATTTTTATAGTGCATTTAATGGCGATAACAATAAAATAGTCAGCATCTGTCATGGTAGAGACAATTGCCAAAATTATGGAGTGCGAAGCAGGAAAATATGTATCTCAGTACAAAAACGAAAAAGAAAAATGCATACGGATTATTTTACATCACATATTGAAGATCTCGTCAATTTTTATATACCAATCAACAATGAAACTTTTAAGGAAACAATATTCCATTTATGCGAACACAATTCCACTTTGTATAAGAAGCAACTGGTTGGTATCCATTAAAACGAATAGTCAAATCTAAAATAAACGTTCAATCAATCACGAAAGTGATGGAGAAACGTTGTAAATGAAAATACCCGATATAGATGGGTCTCTGGTTGATTGGTAGAAAACAACCGAAGACATTTAATCAAACGCAAATTATTCTCTTGATGTTTGAATACCCATGTGCATTAACGACACAAAGTAACCCGTGTTTGAGGTGAGTCATATCTATCACTAAAAATGTTGAAATGTTGGATCAAATGTATGCATTTTGGATTTAAGATATATAAAGAAAACTCTAGTAGAATACAGTTGTCGTCATTACTAAGTTCCTAACTGCTTCATCGCCCTTCCAGCACCCCCAAGGACATAATATCTCGCGGACAAATTCCGCTCGGAAGCCATACATGCCGCATCCAGACTTTGCAATAATTCGGTCTGCTTCCTTTGATGATTCATTTTGGTGACTCTTTTACCGAGTGTAGAATTAATTACCTTCATGTCGTGGGTGAGATCCACGTCGGGTTTTGATGAGTACGGATATCGGTTAGATGCGTTAAACACGATGTCGGATGAATATGATTGCGCCAAGACGATAGGCCATGTTGTGTCGTACTGAGTGATATAGTGAGCACTGTTCAGTGTCAGGCATGCGATGAATCGCAGCCAATAGTCCAATACTTTTAACGATTGATGAAGCGCATACCATTGCCAAATTTGACCAGAAATAATATTGTCCTATACCATAATCTGATACACTGACAGGCGAGACGAAACGGCAATACTATTTTCTCTGGTCTGACACAAGAACGCAGACGTGATCTATGTGAACCACAGGTGCCCAAATTGATCAAGGACAAATCCAACATCAAGGATGATAATGGTACTTTTTGCGGTTGATGATTATAGCGTGGCAACCATTAATTAGACCTTTTATGCCGTTGATTTAAAGTGGAATGAGCTTCGGGATATATTCGCGAAAATTCCCCGGGAAACATATAATTTC
>JAECUM010056048.1:0-10375 GCA_016617855.1 Megalonaias nervosa | reverse complement strand
ATGAAGTTCAAAAACTTTTTTGCTCAAGCACAGGCTATTCCATTTGGATATATAACAATAAATCTACATGATCTAAGATCCAGATATCGTATAGGTCTAGATAAAATATTTGGTTAATTAACACGACGAGTAACACAAAAAAGATAAAAATATTTTAACACAAACGAATTAAACTCAAACAGAATAAATATAATGGAGAAAGAAATTGTCGCATACAGGAATCTTCTAGAAAAATTATAAACAAAATTTTAAAAACAACTTGAATATAAAATCACTTTTGATGATAAACGATGCCATGAAAACGGATTAGGTAAGTTAGCAGTTAGCTATTTTACAAAAACAGATTCAACTTAATTTATAGCAGCAGGCAGGGTGAAAAACAACCAAAATTAATTGACCCGGCGAGTAAACTAAATGTACTATAAAAATAAAAAACAAAAAGTCAAAAAATAAAATAACAAAAATGAGCTAACCCAAAACGATTTATTATCCGTTTTTTCAAACTATATGGTAATAATAAAGTTAGGAGGTTCGGTTTAGAGTTATTGACCTTATTTTCAGCCCCTGTAGGAACCGTTAATTGGCGAAAATAAGGTCAGGAAACAAGTTGTAGGGTTCACCCTGCCTGCTGCTCTCTCCCACCATGTCACTTGGTGGGTGTAATTTTGCACTCCCTGGGTGATTATAATGGGGGAGTGTGCAAAAATTTCTATTGAACGTAGAGAAGGCCTGTAGTATTGTTTTCAAGATAAGTTTATATGTAACTGTGCTGTCCTAGAATTAAAGTTGTTAGAATTAAGTCTACATGTACTGTGCTGTCCTAGGATAAGTTCTTAGAATTAAGTTTATATGTAACTGTGCTGTCCTAGGAGAAGTTCATAGAATTAAGTTTATAGGTAACCTCTGATCCTGCTAGGATGTTCTTTGACAATCTAGGGGGTCACATGGGGTTGTATAAAACTGTGCTGTCTGTTTCGTCCTTCGAATTTCCTCTGATCCTGCTAGGATGTCATTTGGCAACCTTGGGGGTCACATGGGGATAAACTGTGCTCTGTCCTAGGATAAGTTTATATATAACCTCTGATCCTGCTAGGATGTCCTTTGACAACCTAGGAGGTCACATGGGGTTAAACTGTGCTGTCCGTAATTAAGATATCATCATATGTATATAATCATAATCATAATCATATGTATATAATCATCTTGAAACAGTCCTCAAAGGGGATTATTATTTTTATTTTAAAAAAATATTTATAGCTTTAGTAATATCATTATCAAATAAAATATCAACCATATTGTCAATAAATGTCATCACATCATCTGCGCAACCCACTATTCTCATATCATTTTCAGTCGCGAATAGCCACACTGACCCATATTTTGGTAATATATGATATCCAACTTTTTTAATACAATCGCTTATTATTTTAGTTTCTATACCAGTATAACTTCAGGCTGCTCTAATCGAATTAAATCTCTTACAAAATTTATTTGTCAGATCAAATCCAACATGTCGGGTTGACTTATAGTGATACATTATATATAATATTTCATTTGTTTAATATGAAAAAACCTATTGGGTTAAAACCCTCTTTGGGTTTCAATTTATTTTTCATTTTTCTGAGATAAGAGGGTGTTTTTTTAATGGAGAGGGGGTATCTAAGGTGATGAAAAAATGTTATAATATATTTATTTTTGAGGGGTGAGGACTTTCTAGGCTAAAACCGTCTTTGAGCTCAAACCCTCACCCTTATCTACTACTATGTTTTCCTGCTCATCAACATATTTGTATTCCATTATTATGTGTTATATAGCAGTCATGCATCAAATGGTTGGCTACAATACCTGCAAAAGTGTGGGTACAATTTGGCCTTATGTACATGCAAAAAAGTATACAAATAATTTTGGAGCGCATGTTTGTATGTGTAACTGGATGGCTGGAATAAATGCTAATACAAATATAGAACTATAGAAAATTTGTGTTCTAGTATTTTACCTAATTGTAGTCCAATTATATTACACATGCTTTTCAAAAACAGTCTTTGTTGGATATCAGACTAGATTGTATTAATAATCGCCGTTGTCAATAATAATATTGTATTGTATGAATTTAGAACATCACTTAATCAACATGGTTGGTAAATATTTTTTAAAAACACTGGATCCTAGAGTAACCGTAGATATTGTCATACTGAAGCTGACTAGAAATTCGTAGAATTTTTTTACATTCAGATTAGTAATAAATATTGAAATCATTATGAAATAAAATTGTTGTAAATCAGATAAATCTACAACATCCCAGTTTATAAAATTTGCTTTAAAAATTTATCCATAAGGCTCGGCTTCGTATCAAGAACACATGGAATTGATTCACAAGGTACTTGACGACGAAGACTTGGAACCAACACCGAAGTTCAGTTACAGGACAGATTTGCTGCCGATCAAGGACGTAACTTGCCAGAAGTGTCCAAAAAGTTAATACTATAAAAATATGTAATCGTGTAAGCAAAGGCTGGATAAAAAAAAAATGTAGTAATAAGCAAAGGTGGTATAGATCACAAAGTTCGCATACTAGGAAGACTTTTGATTAATTCAAAACTTGATGGAGCGGTTTGGCTCAAGATGAACACCTAAGATCATTTACTTTCAAGAAGACTTGGCATTACTCTAAAATTTCGCTTTCCCTGAAGACTTAGGCTCGACATATGATCGATCGCAAAACATCGGTAATAGCACACATTTAGATTGAAAATATCAGTGGCTCGTGAAGACTTTGAACTCGCTACAGACACATGGTGCCAGGAAAACTGGGCCCAAATATTTGTTATTACCAGAACATGTGAATGATCACAAGAATGCCTCTAGGAGTAGTATTTATAGATGAGTTTTAAGGATCCTAGACCAGAAACCCTCACCCCCTCAAAAATAAATATATTATGATATTTTTTCACCACCTCAGAGACCCCCTCTCCCTCAAAAAACCACCCTCTTATCTCAGGAAATGATGAAAGTTTGAAACCCAAAGGGATTCTAGACCAATAAATGTTTCATATTAAACAATAAAATATTATATATAATGTATCATTATAATCCAATCCGACATGTTGGATTTGATTTGACAAACAAATTTTGTAAGAGATTTAATTCAATCAAATCTGCCTCAAGCTATACTGGTATAAAACCTAAAATAATAAGCGATTGTATTAAACAAGTTGGTTACCATATATCACCAAAATATGGGTCAATATGGTTAGTCGCAATTGAAAATGATGAACGAATAGTAGGTTGGGCAGATGATGTGATGACATTTATTGACAATATGGTTTATATTTTATTTGATAATGATATTTCTAAAGCTATAATTATTTGTTTAAAATAAAAATAATAGTCCCCAGAGAGGACTGTTTGAAGATGATTATATACATATGATTATGATTATATACATATGATTATGATTATATACATATGATTATATACATATTATTATATACATATACATATTATTATATACATATGATTATGATTATCTGCATATGATTATGATTATATACATATGATTATATACATATGATTATATACATATGATTGTGATTATATAGATATGATTATATCTTAATTAAGGACAGCACATAACACAGAATCTTAATTATATACATATGATTATATCTTAACTAAGGACAGCACAAAACACAGAATCTTAATTATATAGATATGATTATATCTTAATTAAGGACAGCACAAAACACAGAATCTTAATTATATACATATGATTATATCTTAATTAAGGACAGCACAAAACCCAGACTCTTAATTATAGTAGCGTATTTACAGCAAGCATATTTACAGCACAGTTTTATACAACCCCATGTTGCCAAAGGACATCCTAGCAGGCTCAGAGGTTATATATAAACTTAACTTACGGACAGCACATCATAGACACACACCCCAGCGAATTCCTGATGTGCGAAAACGAAATATTAGAAAATCAGATTTTATGCGATTTTATGTAACCCCCCAAATCAGCAAGCATATTTACAGTAACGTATTTACATATTTACAGTAACAGTATTTACATATATTTATAACTAACTTATCTTAAGGACAGCAAATACAAACACAACACTAAGAACAGTACATGTAAACTTAACTAACTTATCTCTAGGACAACACAAACATGCCTTCTCCACGTTTCAACAGAAATTTGCACACTCTCCCCCATAATCAACCCAGGGAGTGTAAAAGTGCACCCACCACGTGTCGACATGGTGGGAGAATGTACAAGTTTCTATTGAAACGTAGAAGGGCTGGCGGCGCCCCACTAAATAAGAGCATTTTTGGCATTAAAATCGCCCTCGCCGACAATGTGCCGGTCACGAGAATCGAACCCAGGACCTCGAGCATAAGAATCCAGTGCGTTAGCAATCGGCCACCGGACTCCATTATATATATATGTTAAAAAAATTATTATATAGTTAAAGCGCAGGCACTTACAGTATACAGAATAAAAAATCATAATTATTATAAACTGTAGTGTGGATTTCTGAATAAAATCATAATTATTGTAAAATGTGAATTTATTTCAATTTCCAAATACATTGGAGAAATTTATAGTATATATAAAACCCGCATTTCTGCCGAGTTAAAAGTCTGTATTCGTCAACTGTTGCTAAGAGATACTAAAATAATCGATAAGTTTATGAATTCACATGCTATATACTGCTGTCTAAAAATAACTTGCTGATGTATGTGAAGCTAAGTACATGTTTTGTTTGTATGTTAGTGAGAATAATATATAGTCACGTTTCCGGCTGCAATTACAGTTTTTGAATTTTGTGATATTTCCTTGATAGAACTTGGGTCTGTTTGTATATATGTATGTATGTCTGTATGTATGTATGTCTGTATGTATGTCTGTCTGTCTGTATGTCTGTATGTATGTATGTCTGTATGTATGTATGTCTATATGTATGTATGTCTGTATGTCTGTATGTATGTCTGTATGTTATGCATAACATTAACTTAGTACAACAAACACGACAACTGCTTGTTACTAAGCTATGCTTGACGGAGTTCTCTCGCTTAATCATCTGATACCATAAGGTAATAGTCAAATCTGACCTATTTCCAAATCAAAATGTAGACAAATACAATGAATTAACTCTGACATAAACAAAAATTTGAGATAAAATCACCAACAGAAAGGACGAAAATCATTGATTATAAGTTTCATAGCCAAAAAAAAATACAAACCAAAATTTTACAGTGTATATGCTATGTTCAATAACTACAAAAGATTTTAAACTTAGCTAGAACAGTATTATCTCCCTTTTAAAAACAGATAGAGTTATATTTCTTGACCAATAAACAGTGTTTCAACTGTCGCAATTAAGTACAATGTACTGTCGTGATTGTACAAATAAAATTTAATTCTACCAGATACTTTACGACGACATTCAAATAGTTCTTTCATTGCTATCTTACTGAGAAGATACTTACTACCTTTTGCAAAAACCTTCGACCTATCTAGGTCTATGTTGATTTTTGTATACTGATCCTGGCTTATCGGATTATGAAAATTGTCATATTTTAGTGCAAGCTCGTCTCGCAAACTTTCGAGATAATTAAAATATTTGCTATCGTCTGATCTGATAAGGGAGAGTTTGATTCTGTCAAATTTACTAAAACAAATACCTGAAATTTCATTGTTAAATTCAAATGATAATTGCTGGTTATTAACCATTATTTTTTTATTTTGCTATTAACTCCATCGACTAATGTTAAATTTTCGAACATTATTTCTGATGTTTAGATAAAATTACTTGCATAATGTCCAAGCGCTAGTGTGTTGATTCGGTCCCTGCAATATCTTTTATCATCAAAATTACTTAGTCCCCGTTTTATGATCGTATCAGTTTCAAGTTTATGATGATTTGTTCTGATAACATTTGTTTTGATAAAACTGACACTATTGTTTAGCGCTGCTTTAAAATCGTCAAAATTCATCATCTTTTTCACATATCCTTGAGGAATACCTTTTGCTGCCTTTTTTCTAAGTTTATTCTCATTTAATATGACAGCATACACTTTGCTCTTTAGTCCGACAAATTCCCGAAGTGGCATAAACATAAAATCATCTTTCATTTTTCCAATACCTTTCTTATTCGAATTATCTTCAAATCCACTAGATGCTGGATAATCTGATAAATCAAATAGATTTTTATTATTGTAAATATCCTGATAGACATCTTCATATTTTATATTATAAACTAGCGAATCTGTATCAGCAAAGAGCAACTCCAAATCTAGCCACTGCTTTTTGGTAAAATTATAGTGAAAATCGTACATCAGCCACTTTGATATATCAAGTACAGCTGCACCAACATAAATCGGTTTATTTAACTTTAAATGTGTCTTTCTTCGTTGTATTGCAACAAGATTTTCATTAAATATTTTCATACTAACAAAACCATCATCGTTAACTAATTTATTTCTGCGATTTATGTCATTAACATTTTCGATAGAAACTCTTTTTCGGATGTTTTCCATTGTCTTTCCAAACACCGAGTTGTTCATTAACTTGAAAAAGTTTTTCTCAACTTCGGTTTTAGCCACAGCACGACGTTTCGTATTTAAGTCAATGTAATTTGCCATCCACCTCGACTGATTAAACTTTAGCACGCGATGGACATTTCTCAGAATTAGTCCAGCATCTACTGCTTGTTTTAAATTTTTGTAATGCATAACGTAATTTCTTTTATTTAACAAATTTGGAACTAGCTTATTACCAATCGAATTTTTTGCTGTTGTCGTTGCTCGTTGTTCAGGCGATAATAAACTATAATTAATCATCATAGACTCTGCACAAAACGGATAATCGTTATGTAGATCATGTAACGAACTAGGATAATCTACATCAACTTCAACAAAATATGAAATATCGGAAAAATCATGATTAATTTTTCTAGGTAAATCTTTTTCAGTTTCTTTAAGAAATTGATCTGGAGTTATCCAATGAAATCCACTATGCGGCATTGGTTCTGACATCGCATAGCCATACAAATTATTAGTATACAGATAAATAATATGATTAGATGGGAGATTTTTTTTTTTGTTATAACGCTAATTTCAACTCTGATACCTTTTTCAATAAAGTTAAACATATTCAGATCTCTTAAGAGATCCAGTTCTATTTTGTTTGTTTTTAGTAGAGCGTCCCAAGACAATCCTGGTGAGGAATACTACCAACAGGGGTCTAGTCCATAATTTCTGTAGCTTACCCGACAAAAACTCTCAAAAACATCTGCTAGTAATAATACATCTGTTTTCAAATATAGATCATGATAATCACCAAATGCTTTGCAACTAAATTTATTCCAAATATCTTGTGCATAGTTGTATTCGTCATCTGTGATATTTTCATTTTTGAGTTGCGAGTAAAATTTATCTTTATCGGCAAGAGAAGTTTCATTAAATCTGCTCCAATCGTAGAGATACTCATACGGAAAGATACCTTTTTTTGTCAAATCGATATAGTTTTCACAGAAGCAACTTCGCAGATTAGCGAAACTACTGCAGCCTTTAACAAGATCATCTAATGATGCTGCCATAAATTGCAGACTGTCAATAAAACTTAATTTACCGAGCGTTACCGACATGTACTTTTCAAAATTGTTTGGAACACATTTTATTACGTTATTTAATTTTAGTTTAGCTTTAATATTTTCATCACCAAAAGCTTCTACAAAGATATGACTGTCATAGCCACGAAAGTTATGCAAAACTACGGGAATAAAATCTGGAGCATGAAACTTTAAATTACAACTGTTATGAGCTGCTGCACGATATTGGCCGGTCAAATGACAATGATCTCGCACCTTAACACAGACTCCGTCGGAATCTTCCAGCAACTTTTCACAAATATGACAATTAACTGCCTCATCGAAATCGAGTTGTTGTTTAGACGTTATTTTCATCGGAGCTGTTTTAAATCATCTGTTAGAAATTTTATTAACTTCGTCTATTAAATTTTTTAATAGCCATACAGCTGGATTTTCTGCTCTGTACAATTTTATCGGAGTTGAAAATTTATCGTTAGCGCAACAAACTACTTTATAAGCTACTCCGCAAGGAATATGCTGTTGTATTTTTCTAGTACTTGATTTATTCGGATTATTTTCTGCTCCAACCACAGGAACGAGTAGACACTCGAAATCAGCGTAAATAACAAAAGGAATATTTAGTTTATGATCATAATTTTTAAATTTTAATATGTTTTCTTTTTCGCTAGGCATACTTATTCTTTGAACGTTGACATAGTATTTGAGATGCTCCTGCAGTCTTCCATCTCTAGAAACACCTTGTAAACAACGGTAGCAGAAATATTTTTTATCTTTATTTTTACTGTACTGTCTGCCAACTAGGCCGTTAAAGTTTTTTATCCAACAATAATGTCCCTGATAAAATAATAAATTTATTGTATTTTGTGTAGCTTTTTCTGAGATATATCTCGGGTAAACGTTTTCTCGCTCATCTAGTCCGAAAACATTTACTGAGATACTGTTTTGTTTTTCAAACTTTGGTATATGATTTTCTGCTACTGGAAAAGTTATTCCTAAAAAATTTAGTTCGTCTTTGTATGGCAAATACTTTTCAATTGTGTCGGGGTGATCACACTGAGGATGTTTTGCAGATAAAATTGACCATTGAAACCATTTGTCATCATTGTTTTTGACATTTATACAGCATTTTTTGTTTTTAATTTTTTGAGGGAGATCGACGTACAAACTACCGCGAAGTACGTTATATTTTGCTGTGTGAAATAAAACTTCTTTTATCATTTCAAATTTCCAACCTGATCCTGATGAAGTAAATTCTTCTAATTTTGTGTTTATTTCTTGATGTATTTCATCGGCGACCATGGCAACGTTTGTTCCAGTTAATATTTTTCTCGATTTTGCTGTTAAATATGGTTCCGAAATTTCGCTGTCAAAACTTTTTGTTTCAAAAATTACATCAAGTATATCCTCAACTGCATGTAACTTTGATAAAATCGTATGATATTGGACTATAAGTTTGATACTTTTATGAGCCACAAGTTCTTGAGCTATAAGTGGTTGTAAAAGATGAAATAAATCTGTGGAGCTAAAATTTGCTAAAATTTTTTGATCATCAAGTTTGTAACTGTTATCGTAACCAGAAAATGCTGAAGCAATTTTTTCTGATTTTATATTGCTCTTTTTAGCAATATCTCGCAATTTTAACATTATATATATAGTAATATTTTATATTTAATTGAATTTTTTTAAGATTCCTAATTAGAGATATGATAAACCTTATAGTATAATGACAGAAATTTTGAGATATATCGATATGACAGCGGAAAAGCGAGAATTTGATCATGTACACTCAAAGTACAATTTATATGCAGCAAATATGTTAGGTTCTGTTATTAATATAGAATCCAAAAAATCTGTTGGCATATCAACACCAGCTGGTGTATTAATTTCAGTAAAAGGCGATAATACAGAAAGAATTGAAATGTTTAGAAAAGATTTTATTTATACTTTGATTTGCAAGGATATTCCAGACGGACAGCGAGTTTATCGAGTAAATGGCGCAGTTGCTGATGATAATATTGAATTTCAACCTCATCCAGTATTTGATTTATACGAGACAAATGACAAGAGAATTATTAGACATATAAGAACAAAAAAAAAACTTTTGGAAATTTACAAAATAGTGGATATTTACGTATGAATGTTAGAGGAACTAAAACAGACTTCGTTGGTTATTATAATCACCGTATTGTGTTTGAAACTTTTAATGGCGGTATTCCAAATAATTTGGTTATCGACCATATAAATAAAACTAAGACCGATAATCGTCTAGAAAATTTAGATCTGGTAACATCAAAAGAAAATAGTAGAAGAGGAGATGCTGGTGATAATAATTTTAAAAATCCAACCAAACAGATAATTTCAATAAATATTGAAACTTGTGAAGAAATAAAATTTAAATCAATAACAGCTGCTGCAAAAGATCATAAAATTAATCCACGTGTAGTAAAAGAACTAGATGATAATGTAAGAAAATCAGCAACGTCAATGTTGACATTTGATAGATTTAGTTTTAGATACGATAACTAATGATATTTTCTATATCATTTCGAGTGAGACAATTATGACTAAATTCTATAACATCGTCGCGATTCAATCGTAATGTTATCATTTTATTTGCATCGAGTTTATTTTGTCAGCTGCTGTTAATAAAAATTTGTTAGAATCACCTAATGTTATCATAACATCAACAAAATAAAAACTATGTCCCAACAAACAATTTCGAATTGCCTCAGCTAATTCTTTGTGATTTAATATAT
>JAECUM010056047.1:0-18458 GCA_016617855.1 Megalonaias nervosa | reverse complement strand
ATAAATATACTTTCTATCCTACCTCAGCATGCATGTCACCCACTGTCACAGAGAACAATGTTAGATTGTCAATTTGACAAGGACAGAACCAGGTACTCCATTGCATTTAAGAGAGATAACTCTGCTGGAACTAGACAGGGGTAAGAGTTATCTAGTTAAACCAGACACATTTCCAGTCATGTGTACCACATTTTAAAAAAATCATAAAAAATACAAAATGTGATATAATTATGAATTAACATAATCTCACATGTTGCCAAGAGGCTCACCATTTTTTAAGCCTAACGGAAAGTACAACTCTTACATAATGCACCAATCACAGCTAGTTTTGTGGTTTATTTCTGAATGCAATGTTCCTACACCTTAAGCTCCGCCCACCTGGGGTTGTACAATTGGTACCGTTATACCTGCAAATACGCGATAATATAGAGTTGTTCCCCCATGGTAGGTTAATCTGGGTCAGCCACCGTATGCTATTTTATTTACATTTGAGCGCTTCGTTTGACAATTTTTTTTTTATAGGAATAGAAAGAGGGAAAGTCATTCAATCTTTAAAAATTATAAGTAAGCAAAATAGCAAAACAGTTTTAATATGTATCAGTAAGAACATTAAGTACCGCGATAATACAGCGTTCCAGATATAGCTTCTGCTATTGTCAGAACATACCTCCCCTGTTTGTTTATACGCCCTACCGATCAAATGGAAATCTTTAATGTGATAAAAAGTTCACAAAATATGGTCAATTCATTTATTGATATATAATTTCTAAACTGATTGTGACCAGAATGGCTTTAAACCTGGCGTTCTCTGTGCCTTTCATGTTCAACTGACTTTCCGTAGTAACACGGCACCATGTTGCGTTCACAATGGGTGAGTTGATTTCCTCAGACAAAATTGTGATATCGTTCATCCTATACGGTAAATGCTAACTAATTCCGTAAATTACCATAATGTTCAGAGTTCAGAATTATATCCCTTTGCACACATGCACATAGGAATTACACCGCTTGTTAAATCCACGTGAAAGGCAAATTTGTAGTCGTCATTATTTTTCCTTGCCGTGATTCGACATGGTAAATATCGGAAGCAGACGATATACTATTTTCCTTCGATGTTCATACATGTGTAGTAGGACATACACCCCTTCAGCGAAGATGGACTTGTCCACGAGCTGGCAATGACTGGGGAAAAGCGTCGTCGTTTACATTGAAAACTTCGTTTGGAATGAAACGCGCAGACGATAACGGTGTTAGGGTCACGCCTGGGCATAATCAGATTTGAAATTGTAAATCAATAAATAAACTGATTAAGTTCTGTGCATCTATTATCACATTTGTGCTTTTCGTTTTTTAAATCGGTAGGGGAAGGTATATTCAGACTAGAATTATCTCCCTCTTCTGAGGAAATTTCAGCATCCACTTATTCCAGTTGTATTATCCTCACTATCAAGAGGTCTTAGCAGCTGTGCACAAGGTATTTTGAAAAATGCATTTGTCAAGGTGTAATATTAACTTCTTTGGATTTATCTTGGTTTCATTATTACATATTGATATTTTTTCCTCCATAAATCTGTAGTGTTACAGTACAGTAAGTCACATGGGTTATGTATGTGCATTTACTCATTTTAAATATAAATTGTTCTTTTAAAATTTAGCACTAATTTTCTGTAACCAAAGTCTATTCAGTCCTGATTATTGAATGCTCTGCACCTTAACTGTCACCAAGAAACTTCCAGACAAAAATTATCTATTACTATGGACATTTACAATGGTGGCCATGTACTAAAACTTGGGTCAACATAACAGCGCGTCGAGTGGAATCATCACAATCGAGGGTATTACAGATTTGTTTCTCAATATGCATAGCTTTCATTGTGACATAACAGCACACAACATTCAATCTGGATTGTACTGGATCACACCTTTAGGTTCATTTTGTCCAAAATTGTCTATGTACATTAACGTTGATTTTGCTGTATGCACCTATCGTGACATCTAAATAATGAGCTTCCAAAGGAATATGGATGTATTTGAATCCAAATGAAGTGAATGCTTGCTACTTAAAGGCATGTAGAATCAAATTCTATAAAATGACACCCATTACTGAAATAATCGGTGTTGAATGTCTACATGACTGTTGTGACTTGTACTATAGACATCGACCCTGCTATATGTATGTTTTGGGGTTCGAGGTCTTACTGCCTAAATAACGGCACTGTGTAGTGTGTTCTGATGTCGGCTCACATCTTAATGGGAAGTCAGATTTTCAGGAGTATCTCAAAAGCTGGGCAGCCCGCTTTTCTACAGATTTATGTGATAATGTTTTCAATAGACTTGCTGTTTTTTTCTTTGTTTTTTTTTTTCTTCTAATGAATTCAAATTCTTACACAAGCAAATGGACCTGTTACAAGTACCGTTGGCCTTCATTTCAGTTGCCTGGAAAGTGATGGAAGCCAGGAATTCCGGAATCGTATTAAGTTTAAATATGTTTATTTAATGAAACGAGTAAAAATAAACTAATTTTAAAGAAAGTGTTTTGATAGCTTCATTTCGTTCAAGATTCTTATCCTTTCAACTGATTTATTGTGTTTCTAGCATGCAGATTACAAATAACCATATACTTAGCATCTGTTTATATGCATTTTTCGTACTCGACAAGATAACAAAAATACCTTCAAACAGACTACCGGTTAGTCATCAGTGATTTTTGTTTTTCAGCATTCTTGGCCATTTAAGGCTGCTAAATTTGATCAGATGCAGGACTCACTTTTTACACCAAACAGAGGTATTTTGCTCTAATAAATACCTTTACTTCTTAATTTCATTTTTGTTTTCTTTCATATTTATTCAGTTCATCTTAATCCCAATAGGAATATATGGTTTTGTAGCAGATGCTCCTGCAGGCCTAATTTGTTTGAGAAAAGAAATGAAAATTGAATTCTACTTTTAAACTGTTGGTATTTTAATTTGGATTGGTATTCTGCCTTTTGTACATTTGCTGAAAGGGTGATTGGCTGGCATGCCATCTATTTTTTGCCCATCCAGCATGTACATTGGACTAGTATTTAAATCCATTTTTGGGTCCAAAATCATCCACTGGTTTGTCCATTAACACTTTCCCAACTCCAATAATCTGATATGTCATAACTTTAAAAATTATTGTCACCAAATATTTGCCCAACGAAATCGCCTTCTGAAGAAGAACCTCACTGGGAGTCTGCCATTTGGGGTTTTCGTGGTAGCCGGTATTTTAAACGCACGTTTGTAAAACTTCATTGATGCAAGGTTCAGACCATGAGATAATGCTTGCTCCTGGGCACAATGTGGGAGTCAAATTTAGTTGAACAAACATTCATGTCAGGAAGGTGTAATGTTTTTTTATCTCCTTACAGTCAACGTTTGTATAGAAAGGTTTGTCCCAGCTTAGCACTTGACCAAAAGAAAAAATAAGGATAAGTAAAATATAACAGATTTTTTTAATACAAACTTTGGAACTACACATACACAATACAGGCAATCATACTACACATATATATTGTTGACCCATCTTTGGGTACTGATATATACTCAATACTGGAAAAGGGTATTTGAGGTTTACATTGACTTTACATTATTCTACAATTTATACAGTACAAAACATCTCAGATTTGTGGATTGCAGGGTTGGTAATTCCCTTACTTTACTTTCATACACATAAACATAGATATCTGCTTTGAGACTGTTACTGAAGAATGGAAAGAACATGTTTAGACGTTAGTATGTCTACATAGATGGAGAAATATGGTAGTTTAGAATGTGTTTCCAAACCAGATAAAGTATAGTTATCCTATTATTGCTATGGGTTGTTTATTCCAACTTCAACTAACTGAAGCATTGCCATTGCCATAGTTTAGTGTCTATACTTTTTTTTACAACCGTTATGTTGGTGTTGAGTGTCAGAAAATCAGCCCTGATCTGTCAATGCAGATGTCTTAACAAATATGATAGCTAAAGGAAACTCAGTCAACCAATCAAAACACTTAAAGCATCCCCCCTCGTGACGTAATTCCAATACCTCCACACTGGAGAGTGTGGTACTGAAACAACTTCATGCATCGGAATGCAGCTGAATTTACAAGATTTGAGTATGTTAATCATACAATCATGAAAGAGATACATTGATACTTAATAAAGTATGCATCAAGGTAAATATATTTAGTAATATAAAGACATGTTCGCTGTGTTTCAAACGCACCTCAAGCGTGGCAAGCTTCCATAGCGTGACAGCTCTCCGTTACATGAGGGAGCCACCATTCTTTTCTCCATCATGACACCTGCTGAGGGAAGGATGTATTTGCATGACTTTATTAGGAAATACGAGGACATACGATTAAAAATTTGATATACTGCTCCCTTCCTGAGAAAATTATTCATCCTGAATGTAACTTGAATAACAGATTGAGTATTAACACAAGGCAATCCCAACAGTGGAGACCGCAAGACATCATGAAGGTAAACAAGACTTGTTTATACATTTGACATTACTATAATTACTATGGCTGGAGATAAAACAAATTTTCGCTAAAATATTTGATAGTAAATTCTCCAATTATGCATTCTCATATAACAAACAAATGTTCACAAACAATATTATTGGGTAAAAAATAACAGCAACATTCTAATTTTTGACATTTCTGACATATAGGAAAATCCTCTCTCTCTCTCTCTCTCTCTCTCTCTCTCCCAAGATGTTAATTATGTGCATGTATGTGGTGTCCAGCACCAAAATATTTAAAATCATATGTTGAAAATGACAAATTCATATTTTCCAGCACAGATATAATGAGAGTATTCAGTTCCTATTTTAACTTTTAATGTGGTAAACTTTTCATGCCAAAGATAATGAGACTTTTGTTTTGGGGTCCAAAAGGTAATTTATAAATTTTTATTTAAATAAAATTTAAATTAATTTAAATTTTAAATTTTTAAATATAAATCTATAAATTTTGAAGTCTGTCTTGGATTATTTCTCCAGGTCCGACTTCTGCCAGGAGTTCCTCTAATTGTATATAGCTGGATGGTAAAGTTCTGGATATGGGTCCAAAATTAGTGTTTCTGAGATAATTCAGGATAGTTCTAAAACATCTTGGGTCACGATTGATAACCTTTATCCACTTCATAGGGCTGCAGAGGGGATTCCTTGGTCTTCTTACTCAGTAGTGATGATGAATCTGCCTGCATGGTTGGAGCGAAAGTTTCAAATCTGGTCCCACCCATGTTGATTATTATTCTCTGTGATTGACATGTGGCTATACCCATAGGTCTGGTGAAGGACTTGTTGGTTGGTTTATATGTAGTAGTTTGGTCTTCGGGTCCTTCCTATTCTGAATATATCATTGACAGGGCATCCATATCTGGTAGGGTTGACTTAATGGAACAAGCAAACTTGGTGGAACCAGCCATGTCGTTTTTCTTGGTATACTGTACTGGGTCCTGCCCATGGTCAGACTTGATGGAGGAGGATTGCACTCCAAATGCTTCCTGTTCTGCAGTGGTTTCCATCCTAGTGTATTTTTTGTTCAGTGGGTAATGAAGGGGAGACCGGCACATGTGTACCAGCACCAGTTGTGTTGAGTCCAATTCTTTCAGAGGAACAAGAAGATGAGGAGGAGGATGAAGATAAATGTATCAGCTTTTGCCTGCATCTCCTATGGACGCCAGCTCCGGGATTGATGATTAGTATCCATTGTTGCAGCATCCATTGGTTTGTGTACATGCATAGTTGACACAGAGGCAGTTGTTGTTTGAGTGTTGCTGATGGGCTTGGAGTTGGATGTTATTACTATGGTCATATTAGATTGTTCCTGATTGATGGCTCTTGTCACCACTACTTCTTTTCTTTTATTTGTATGGTCTGTTTGGCTGTGCCAATTTGTGTAAGGGCATTAAGTCTTCCTGTCTCCTCATTTATGGTTTTTCTTTGTCAGGAAGTTTTCCTTGTCTGGCTTTTCTATGTCACATAGGCCCCTTCTGGTGACTTTAAGTTTTTCTGCAGGTGTTACTGGTTCTCTTTGGACATACTGTCTGCATTTTCTAATAAATTTTTTGTACTCTCTCTTCCAGGCCATATTTGCTGTCTTGACAAGGCTCATAGTGGCTTCATGACATGATTGGTGTTATACCTTGAACTGACTGCCTTGCATATTCAGCACCTGTACCCAACTCAAGTGGAGATATGCCTTTTGCAATAGTGGAGCTTGGCAAATTCCAGGTCTCCACATATAATACAATTGAACCTTGTAGTCTGTAAGTAAAATGTGAAATGTACAAGACAGAGTTTAAGAAGAATACTACTTCATATACAGGAAGTAATTATTTTGTTAATTCAAGCAGCTTAATTTGATGTCTCCTTTGTAAGGTTTAAGTAAATTGTGATGAATCGCTTAAGGTTTTGATTTTGGAGTTTTCTGGATGCGAAAGATGACATCATTTATCTTTTGTATTATTAGAAATGGACCTTCCCATGGACAGAGTAATTTTTTACCTCTCCCTTTTGTATGTGTCTTATACAAGCACAAAAAATCTCCTTTTTCATAGGGATTTAGCTGGATATATGTATATTTGTCGTGATCTTTACTCATGTGTTCTGAAAAAAGTTTAATCTCTTCCCTTGCAAATGCACATCTTGTCTCTAATTTCTTTGTTAATCCAAATGCATAATCACTTTTTATGTTATCCATTTAAGTTTCAACTCTGCCTAGAACAAGATCTACTGGTAAATTTATGTTTTGGCTAAAAATCATCTTACAGGGAGATACACCTGTTGATTCATGCTCTGCTGAAATATATGCCATCATGATAAGGTAAATATGTTCATCCCAGTCTCTTTTATTCTTTGAAACAAAAGCTGAAGGCATTGATTCAATTGTTCTATTTGCACTTTCCATTATGTCATTAGATTGAGGTCTGTACGGGATGGTGTGGGTTTCTCTATTCCAAGTATTTTACAAACTTCATGAAATACTTCATCTGATTCAAAGTCAGTACCTTGGTCAGAATGTATCTGCATGGGGGTGCTGCAGATTTCTGTGCAACAGTTATAGCTTTCGATTCCTAATGGGGATAGCATCAACCATTTTGTGAAATAGTCAGCAACCACCAGTAAATATAAATTCTCTTTAATTACTTTTCAGTAAAGGCCCAAGTACATCAGTTGCCCATCTTTCTATATGGGCTCGTACATTGTAGGATTTCATATGACCTTTTCCTTTTTTATGAGGTGGTTTTCTGGGAGCATATTGGTCACAAACATTGCACCAGTGTTTTATATCTTTGCTCATGTGTTGCCAGAAGTATCTTTCTCTAATTTTGAAAGGGTTTTCTTAACTGCCAAATGACCGTCTGTTACACTGGTGTGTAACTGCTTTGAAACAACGTCTTTTAAACTTTGGGGAATAACTATTGGAAATTTAGTTGTTTTCCTTGACCTGGGTTCCATTTATGGCATAAGGGGCACTCAACAGATATTGGGAACTTCTGAGAGAGTGGTGGGTGTAAGGTGAAGTTGTTTACATTTGCAACATGCTCAGCAGAGAGAATGTTGGTATAACTCTATGTTACTTTCATGTAATGTGGCTGAAATTTCTTTTGATATTGTACTTGTGGAAATTGTACATTATCTGAGCACACAGCTAACTAAAACGACTGCTCCCTTGTACCCAGAAAATCAGCCTGAATTAGCCTAAAGTACACTGTCTTTAGCAGTTATTAAAATAGGGAAAATGAATTTTGCCAGACTAGATAATACCAGCTTCTGAAAGTGCAGTGAATGAATTACCAAACATATAAAATGTAAAAAAAAAATGTTATTTGCTCCTTTTTGTATAATTTACCTCCAAAGTTCAGGAGGTGAACATGGCCAAGCGGAGCTAGCAGTTTTTTTTTTTGAGAGGTGCACATCTGAAGCAAGGCCAAGCTGTATACTCTATAACCCATATTACACCCATCAATCATACATGAAAATAAAGGAATTTCAAGGTTCTTTGAACAATACCTAAGATATACAAGGTATTTTTTAAATAGCCAGTATAACCAGTGCAGAAACCCGTGGAAATGCTTTTTCTTTAAAATTCTAACCCTATGCAAAATACAGAACTGTAGAGTGTCATAATAGTAAACTATTGTATATTTCTAGAGAGTCAAATCTTGCCCAATACTATTTAGTACTTTCATCTAAGTTGGAAATCTCGGTCCATGTGAGTATCACATCACTAGTTATCCAAGGTATCACATGTTTTAGTACTGGATCTTGGTTTTGCAAACATTGAGTGTTATTATTTATTGTATCAAGGTTATTGTTATTGTCTGTTTTGCCATTTATCATTTCAACATTTTCATAGCCATTATCCTTTGTGCTTGCATGTGGATACAGGGACCTGGTATGTATCCTATAGCATTTGGAAGAATCTGACTGTTCTGATTGTGACATTTCACTATCTGCATTTTCATATTTCCTTTTTGCTCGGTTACAGTGATTACATTCGAGACTCAGACAAGGTCTGTGAGATAATGCATCTGCATTGTTATGAATGCATCTAGCTCTGTTTTTGGACTGATAGGAAGACAGAAATTCAATCCAGTGAGCAACCTGACCTTCTGGATTCTTAAAGTTTAACAGCCAGGTTAGGGAACCATGATCTGTTGTAATTTATAAATATCTTCCATACAGATTTGGGTATAAATGTTTTATTGAACCTACAATGGCTAACAGTTCTCTATGAGCCACACAGTATTTCCTTTCAGTCCTGCTAAAAGTTTTACTGTAATAGCATATAACCTTTTCAAGTCTATTTTATACTTATGACAGGGTGGCACCTATACCAATATTAAATGCATCAGTGTCTAGTATGAACAAGTCATCAGGTGCAGGATATGCCAGTATGGGAGAACTTATCAAGGCCCTCTTCAGTTTGTCAAAGGCAGCCTGACAGTGTTCAGTCCATATAAATCTTTGACTCTGCTCAGTAAGTTTGTGTAAAGGTCTTGCTGTATCAGCCAATCCATAGACAAACTTTCTGTAATATTAACATAGGCCTAAGAATTGTCAAATCTCTTTCAGATTTTTTTGGTGCTGGCCAGTTGTTGACAGTGTCAGTTTCATCAGAAATATTAGCATTGACAACAGTTTTAGCCAATAATATTTCATGTTTTTGCATGAAGTTTGGTGTTGGTTCCATTAAAGCGGTTGTTTCTTTAATAAGTGGGTCAGTAAGTTTTCCAGGGACAATAATTTCATTATTGGGAGGAATGAACACATCATCCAAGACTGACACATGGCTACAAATGGGTTCCATTTCAGTTTGATACTGAAAGCGGGAATATTTTCTCCTTTAACTGTTATACAGTTTTTATTCAAGTGAATATCAGTTGAATGTCTAGTCATGAAGCCTAGACCAAGGATTCCGTTCTGTTCCATATTAGCTATGAGAACCTCATGCCTATGCTTTTGACTGCCTAGTGGAAGGTCAAGCCAGCATTTTCCTAGGAAAGGTTCCTATCTACAGCTGTGGTAACCAAATTTAATTTCAGAGATTCAATCTAAAGTTTCTCCATGCAGTCTAATACCTAAAGAAGTAACACTGGCACCAGTATCCACAAGCAAAGGTACTGGATAATTTTTTATTTTAGCACAAACAAATAGCCCGTGATTACTGTCATTTATATTGCTATTCAATTATCAGTGGGCCTTTCTTCCTTGTCTGCTGACTTCTGACCCTTGAGTTCAGCACTAACTAGTTTTCTTCTGTCTGCCATTTGATCGGCTATTTCTCTCTGTATACTGTTGAGTTTGTGTATTATCCTACCCTGGGAGCTTTGATTGCCATTTCTGTATTGGTTATACCTTTTGTTTCCATTGTAACTTTGCTTGTTCATTTTATTGTAGCTGTGATTACCATTCCAGGTGTTTGTGTGTTGGAGAATCTGTTCTCTCCAGAGTTACCCTCCATTAGAGTTTCTATCAGTCGTTTACTTAGAGCTTTGATTGATTCATTAAGGGTTTTAATGTCAGTTTCCTCCTCCAGTCTATGTGCTTCCAGATGTATAGCATGACTTTAGTTTCATTGATGGTTTTGGGCCTAAGTTCCCTTATATGGAGCCTTATTTCTGAATGTGAGATAGAGTCAATGAGATAATCAACAGCCAAAATGTTTAACAAGTCAGCTGATGGACAGGCTAACCAGGTTAGCTTTCATAAAGATTGTGCAAGTTCTGATAAGGACTCGTCTTTTCCACTAACTCTTGTTTGCAAGTTTGCTTTATACATTTCTAACTGTTCAGCTGATCTAAATCTGATATTTAGTATCCCAACTAAGGAATAAAAACCTTGTCTTCCTTGAGGGCTTAATTCCGTTAACATTCCCCTAGCACTAGCACTAAGACTTCCAGCCATATGTAAGGAATCTTCATTGTAGTTCCAGTTATTGATCTGTACAACAATTTTATATTGAGACAAATACTCCTCAAAATCCTCATGCCATAATACTGGTGGGGCTTGATTTTCATTTGTCCCTTGTCACTGGCACTGGTTGGGTTATGTGAAAAAGAGGATTCAATATGGTTTTTATATTTGAGTTTTGGATAGGTGAACTAGCATTTCTGTAATCCCCATGGGAGAACCTGTTTCCAATTGCTTCTTTAGAAATTTGTTTTTCCAAAATATTGCATGATCTTTAAGAGAATTAAAATCTTTCATTAGCTCCCTTACATTTTCATTCACTTCTTGTTTCAATGAATTTTTCATATCCAGTATTTCCTGTCTAAAGAGATCTAGCTGCTCATTAAGTTTATTTAAGATATTTTGTATATTTTCAGATGGAGAATCAAATGGTGCAAAACTGGAGTTTCTTCTTCCTGTGTCTCCAGCATTGGACTCAGACTGCTCTCTTTCCCTCATAAAAATGATTTCAGAATCATCCATTTTAATTTTGTTTAGAAATTCTCCAATAAAATTGTATTCTTGTATTGCATTTGTTTGCTTTTTATTGATATTTTTCACAATCAAGCGGTCTTGTGGTCCACTAGACACTTGTCAAAAAAAATTCTGGGAAATATAGGAAAATATTTTCCTTTAATCCCACTTGACACCAGTGCCATATTTTCTTGATCCACTTACAGTCACTGTTTTTATAAAAAGGTTCGTCACAGCCTAGCACTTGACCAAAAGGAAAACTATGGATAATTAAAATATAACAGATTTATTTATACAAACATTGGAACTACACATACACAATACAGGCAATCATAGTATAAATATATATTGTTTACCCATCATGGGGCACTGACATGTACCCAATACTGGAGAAGGGTGAGGGACTTTTCATTCTTTTCTCCATGACGACACCTCATGATGGAAGGATGTATGACTTTGTTCAGAAATACGAGGACATACAACTAAAAATTTGTTTCAAAGATGAGCCCGGATGCGTAAATAGTTGCCTACCAGAAAAACAGATGTCACGACATGCGCTACATTTACTGGCATGACTAATGTCATGAAAAGCACTTTATGGGTTAATGGCTAAATTAAAATGTTATACTGTGCAGAGAACATTTTCATGTGCGCAACTTTCAGTTAATTTGTTTTAGTACTCACGTATCACAGCTCCAAGTGCATGAATTCATACAAATTTTGTGATTCACATGACCTGGCAGCATCTCTGTTTACGTGTTTTCCAGAACAATTAATTATCAAAATTTGTGTCAAATTTCTCTAGCTTTGCCAATACTTCCTGATTGTCATGCAGCAAGTAAGCTACCTTGAATGCTGACTGGTGGTTATTTTTGTACCCTGGACCCTAACAAACAATAACCACCAGTGAGATTTCAGTTTAACATATTTCAATGCATGACACCATTAATATAGCTTTCAAATTCGACCAGTGTAGGCAAGATACAAATTAACAAAGACACTTTGCGTTAAAATGCTTAATAAGTGACAACACAACAGATAACCAAGTAATAGCATGTAAGTACGACATAATTAAAATTAATTTTTCCCTCCAAGAAACTACATTTTTTAAGTGAATTAATTATACATTATACCATGTGCTGATGTAAGATAAGTGTTACTTAAAAATTGCTTCATCCTTTGATACTTTTTTTGTCAAGGCTTTTATTATAAAAAATGTTGATCAAACTTTAAATATGGGCTTAGATCATGAAGATCTCAGACAAGTTTGATGATGAGTTAGATTCACACATATTAATGAGGTGGTCTTCTATCTGAGTGGCCCTTGAAACTTGGAGTACCCCAGGAGACCATATTTTGATATGAGTTTGCTTAAACTTATTAAATAAACTTGTATCATCTTGGTCTCAGTTTCTGTGAAAAGTGTGATTAGCCTGTGTTAATGAGGCAGTGTTGAATTTGATTGTTTGGGCTTGCTACTTTTCTAGAGGCTATACTTCTCAGTATAGCTTCAAGTTGGTAAATAGATTTATATCATCAAGATTATAGATGACTTTGTGAGCAAGAACATTTCTGATTA
Source organism: Megalonaias nervosa (assembly GCA_016617855.1). Classification (NCBI taxonomy): domain Eukaryota; kingdom Metazoa; phylum Mollusca; class Bivalvia; order Unionida; family Unionidae; genus Megalonaias; species Megalonaias nervosa. The sequence continues at coordinate 5,931 of JAECUM010056047.1, read as the reverse complement.
ATTAAGCTTTTAACAGATTTTTGTTGGACATGTATGTTCTTCAAACACTACATATACCTGCCCACATGGACCTTTTTTTGCCATGATAGAAACAAGTTTGATTGGTAATATTTTTTTTCAGAACAATATTGCCTTGTACTATTGGTGAGGATACTACAGATTCAACATAAAATTTTAAAGTTTTTAATGACAAAATATATAAAATGACAGTCATTTTAAATTTCAGAGTGATATCCTGCAAGTCAAATAGACAATATCAGGAATATATAATTAAGCATGGGAGGATCAGATGTCCTTGAGGGTGGTTACCCAGTCATCATTTTTGTACAGACCGATTTTGTTAAGAAGTTCCTCTGCAGCATTTGTCATCAAATTCTGCACGAGCCAATACAGAGTTTCTGTGGACACAGATTTTATAAAGGATGCATCAATGAAGTTCTGAAATAAGTTTTTCACCTGTATATTTGCCATTTAAATGCTAATAATTATGTTTGCTTTCTTTGCCGAATGTGATGGTGACAATGACTCTGATGATAATGGTATTAGTGGTATGAACAATATGCACATATACATTTGGTGCACAGTGAAATTGGTTCCAATCTTGCTTCAGATATGGCTGCTTAAATGATCACATTGACAATTTTTTTGTACTTAATGTATCCCGAGGGCCGAGGGAGAATAGCAGGGGTGAAACGATACAACTGTGCCACGTATCAATATGAATCATGATTCACAGCTCACTATACAATACATAATCAGTACACATGAATTTGATGGTCTTTCCATCTTTTGAAGGTCTGTTAGTGGTAGATGGTACCCTTTAATGGGATTTAATGCTTGTATTTCCAGTATGCAGGTTACAGACTGATATTCTTAGCATGTATTTTTTATGCAATTCTCGTTCTTTACATGATAACAAACATACTTTCAAACAGACTATCAGTTAGTTGTCAGTGATTTTTATTCAGCATTCTAAGCCTTTAAAGCTGCACCATTTGATCAGATGCAGGACTCACTTTTACCCTGGAAAAAGGTATTTTGCTCAAATAAATATCTTAACTTCTTAATTTCATTTTGTTTTCTTTCCCATTTATTCAGTTTATCGTAATATATGGTTTTGTAGCAGATGCTCTTGCAGGCATAAATTGTTTGAGAAAAGAAATGAAAATTGAATTCTACTTTTAAACTGTTGGTGTGTTAATTTGGATTGGTATTCTGCCTTTTGTACATTTGCTGAAAGGGTGATTGGCTGGCATGCCATCTATTTTTTGTCCATCCAGCGTGTATGTCAGACTAGTAATTAAATCCATTTTCGGGCTCAGGGATACCAACAGGTATCTCCATTAACACTTTCATGTGCGTGACTTTCAGTTAATTTGTGGGAGTTCTCACATATCACAGTTCTAAGCGCGCAAATGCGTACAAATTTTGTGGGTTGCGTACCTTGGCAACGTATCTGTTTACGTACTTTCCAAAACAATTATCAACTTTTGCACCAAGTTTCTCTGTAGCTTTGTCAATACTTCCTTTTTGTCATACAGCGAATAAGCTACCTTAAATGCTGACTGGTGGTTATTGTTTACCCTGCTGGACCAGAACAAACAATAACCACTAATGAGAATTCAGTTTAACATATTTCACTGCGTGACATCAGTAACGTAGCTTTCAAATTCGACCAAAGTAGACAAGATACAAATCAACAATGAAACTTCGCATTAAAATGCTTAATAAATGATGGGTAAAGTACTTGATTTACCTGTGGAACACATTTGGAATGTCTCATTTATGCTGAAAAAGCTGTTGGGATAAAATAATTAGCATGGCATTGAATGGGGGGAGGGGGCAATATATACCAACCATGTCACTGTGTGTAAACTTTGTAGAAGGCAACTTAGTGTTATCAAGTCTCCTTTGTTTTGTTTTTACTAACTATAATGAGTTCTTGTACCTGCATTGTCTGTCTCAGATGAATTCTCAATTTAAAGAGCAAGAAGGCAAACGACTAATAATTATTGATGTTTGCTGAAGATTAAAATAACTTGCATACAGTCAGGATCGTTTCGTATCAGTTTTCTTCCTCTTGTATCAGTATGTGTATCGGTACAGCAAAAGTATTGATGAATCAATATATAGATGAATCGTTTCACCCTTAGAGAATAGTATAATATATTGAGTTACCCTCATTAAATAAAGTGTTTCTTCTTCTTCTTATCATTATTATTTATCTTGATGAATATGATATTTTCATCACAAAAGTAGTTCACTGTGACCTGTATTACATTTACAGGTTTAGGTTAAGTTTATTCATTAAGTTCATATCCATATGTATTTTTTGCACCCTGTATACATTCTGTTACACCAGGCTCATGAAATGCAGTGTGGGGATGTGCCTTGATGTAACATCTGTGTTACGTAAGTTGGTTGCAGAGACCCATATTTGAAGCTTCGCTGACTTGTGTTCAGTCTCAAGCAGTGTTCACGTCATGTATTAGTACCACACCCATACAATAAAATAAAGTCATTGTGACCTACATTTTACATTTTATTGGCTTAAGTTCGGGTTTTTGCATTTAGGTTATAATCACTTTGATTTTCAGGTTCGCTGGTCATAGACCAGAAGATCATATCGGATATCCATTTGTCCAATCTTCAGCTGTCTTTTAGCACAAACTTTGTTACCACTACTTCTTCTAAACTACATGGAAAATGGGCAATAAACTTTATGCACACATTATCACAATGTCTGGCTGTTAAACATGAAAATCTGTGCCACTGGGACATCTGATATCTATGCCACAGCAGCTGTTTTGAAAATCTTGCTGTTGCTGTTTCATGTAAACAGATGGTCATATCAAAATGGGTTTTACGGGTGCACAGTATTACCGATTTACTATGGTATTTTTATGTTGGCATGCGCCACTGTGCTGTTTCACTGTACTGGTACGTCGGTAGTTTCTGTCAGTAAGGAATGTATGGAAATTTCTGAGTATCTTGTTACGACTTTAATGATATTTACAGCATGTTTTCATTGTTAAAATAGTTCAAAAAATGATCAATTTTTTAAAAAATGGTTGTATGTTACAAATTAATGGTGAATATTACACATATAATTAAATTTATGATCCTTTAATCATATGTCAGACATGTGTCATGTTTGCCAGCGTGGTGGCCAAGTGGAATCATAATGTTGTGAGACAAATCTGGGCCAAATAACCCCTCCCCCCACACACACACCATGTTTTAGCTATTTAGTAGTGTATGTGAATGTGTTGAGTATATGTATTCCTTTGTGAGACTATGAATAATTTTATGATTTCAGGAGCATATTCGTTTTGTCTTAACATTTTTGTAATTTCTCAAGTCAACTAAATATTTTCTCATTTTGATGCAGTTTTTTAATGTTTACTGGCCCTCTCTGACAAATATCTTGCCTGGATGTTTGCATCCCAGTTGAAGTTTCTCTGCATATTATATCAATAGTGTAGCTAGAAAATTGTAGCCATCAGTATAATAAGCTCTCTAATGTCAGAATGATGTCTTTCACAGTTCTGCAATAGTGTAAGCTTAATCATCCCACATTAATTTTTAGATTTTAGATTGCAAATTACACAACAATCAACAACAAAATTAGCAAATGCAACCACAATAAGGTGCTTGCCATTTAATTTGGGGCAGAGGCTGTGATTTTCTCTTGAGCTGAAATATTTTCTATTCTTTTATCTCAAGGTAATTAATAATTTTTTTCAAATAATATCATGGCTATATTAAGGTGTTATTTTGCTATCAATCAGAGTAAGATATTTTTTCCAGTTATTGACAGATTGAAATTAAACACAAAAATGTCATGCCCCTGGCCCAGAACATTGAACTTGTTGGTCCCTAATATAATTGTGGTTTATGATATTATGTATCATGGTACATTCAGTAATACCACGGTGTAAAATTTTTTGTGGTACCCAGCTCTATTGGGTTTCCACCAGAGACTTCTTTTGATGGCTAGTTTGTCCTAAGTAAAAATGGTACCAATAATATGACCACCATCTCTATAAATCTTATAGATACTCCTTCTAGATGGAGGGTCATATCTACATAGAGTTTTCATCAGAAGACTACTTAAGATGTCTTATTGTCGTAAATGAAAATTGTGCTGATCTGACACCTTGAAAATCATATCCTTGCTTCTAAAAAAATGGAAAGTTATATTGATACTGTATTTTCACATGAAGACTTCATATTATTTCAAATTTTTCCTAAATTAATATGATACTGATTAAATGTTAAATATGGTCACCATGGCAGTCATCTGAAAATCTTGTTATAATCACTACTCTTCTTAAATGGATGTTCATATTGACTTTGTATGATATCTAGTTGGTCCAAAATGAAAATGGTGCCAATCTTTCATCCAGCATTGGTGCCAATACTGCCATCTTGAACATTTTGTTATTGCTTCTCCTGCTAGATGGATGGACAAGTTGACGTGGGGTTTTCACCATAAGACTCATAATGACCATTATTTGATCAAGAATGAAAATGGTGCTGATTTTTGCATCCAATATAATCACAACAGCAGTTAAGGTGAGTTATCTTACCATCACTTAAGAATATCAGAAATGGTTTCACCACTCAACAGTCACTTCAAATAATTTGTCATATCTTGGATTTATGGAAATTCTTTTCAGCAATTAGATCACAGTTCCTTTTTAGGGACTCTTGTTTATGTATTGCAAACTACTGTTATATATATGCAATCAGGAACCTTGTCAAAAGGATGTGCCTGGACAATTACTTAGCCCTTTTCTTAAAAGTAGGACACTGACCCATATTGTCAGTCTCACTGATGTTGGTTTAATCTGATGTTTTCATGCTTTAATTATTAAACTGGATGATTGTATACATCTCACATAGCACTACACCCATACTATAAAGCGCCACTGTGACCAATATATTTAATGTTGCTGATCTAGGTTATGGGTTTGCAATTTGTGCAGATCTGCATTTGTTTGGGGTATTCTTTTGTACCATGTATACTCGCTTATAAGTCAACCTCTTTTGCGAAAAAAGTTATTAATGTTGATCAGGTGTCATCTTATAAGCGAGATATAAAAAAAAATTTAAATCTGACTTAATTATTTTCAAAAGTAAATTTTTTATGACCTATAAATGTTGGGACACGAAATAATAGAAATTGTTTCATGTATTATAAGTCTTGGGAAACCTTCAACATTTTTTTCTACTAATCGATTGATGTAATAAAAATACAATAAAGATGTTTCAGAAATAATACTTAAAAAATAATTGTAATACTGTCAAAACGCAGTTTTAGTTTGATGTTAGCAACCATAACCATTTACACAGGTAATGGTAATCATGCTAATATTATAGAATACAAGGGAATTAAACATCAAACGACCGAAACACCCAGTGAAATCCTTGGTAGACATCGCCCAGTCAAGAAGCCCTGGGTCACAGCTGAGGTCCTGAACCTGTGTGACAAGAGGAGGGAGCTGAAGAAGAAGAAGAATGATACAGAAGGGGCAGAGCAGTATAAGGCAGTCAACCGGGAAGTCAAGAAAAGCATGAAAACAGCAAAAGAGAACTGGATAGAAGAACAGTCCAAAGACATTGAGGGAAACTTGAAAAGTAACAACAGCAAGAAAGCGTACCAGCTGGTCAAAGATCTAACAAGCACAAAACAACGGCAAGTTACCTCCTTACAGGACAAAGCTGGAAACTGCCTCACAGAAGAAAAAGACATTCTGAAAAGATGGACAGAGTACTGCGCAGAACTTTACAACCACCAACCCATAATAGATCCAGAGGTACTGAACGTCCCTTCAGCAACTAACAACGACAACCACCCTATCCTACGGGACGAAGTAGAAGCAGCAGTGAGATCATTGAAAAAGAGGAAGTTGGCAGGAGTGGACA
>JAECUM010056046.1:0-13299 GCA_016617855.1 Megalonaias nervosa | reverse complement strand
TATTAAGTTCCCTTCCATGCCCTTGATACATAATATAGCTTATTAAGTTCCCTTCCATGCCCTTGATACATAATATAGCTTATTAAGTTCCCTTCCATGCCCTTGATACATAATATAGCTTATTAAGTTCCCTTCCATGCCCTTGATACATAATATAGCTTATTAAGTTCCCTTACATGCCCTTGATACATGATATAGCTTATTAAGTTCCCTTCCATGCCCTTGATACATGATATAGCTTATTAAGTTCCCTTCCATGCCCTTGATACATGATATAGCTTATTAAGTTCCCTTCCATGCCCTTGATACATGATATAGCTTATTAAGTTCCCTTCCATGCCCTTGATACATGATATAGCTTATTAAGTTCCCTTCCATGCCCATGATACATAATATAGCTTATTAATATGTGCACATGTTACCAATTCATATAGATAAGACGTCATCACTTCAGACTGTGTTCAACTTCTGAATTCATATTTTATTTGTGTGACTATGCATACTTCCTCTGGAAATATTGCATATACGGGAAAGTGGGAACATAAAATCAATAGAGAATCGACGTCACTGATAAATGTTCTGATTAAAGGTAAATCAATTACAGATGTTTAAAAATCACTTAGAAAGGCTGTGCTTAAAGGAAAATCACGTACAGAGGTTTAAAATCGCATGGCATACCAGTGTGTTTCAGACTTTAATTACATGGACAGTAAGATAATATTTACATTGGCTAAATTTTACCTTGATTGATATAAAGGGGATTGTATCATAAATGTAAAGTCTATTTAAAGGATAGAAGTAAATGACAGAAAATAATAATAATAATAATAATAATAATAATAATAATAATTACAACACCAACAGATGACACCTCGAAAAACAATAGCAACCGTTACTACGTTTACTACTACAATTACTACTACTACTTTAGGTACCCATATTTCTAAATTTATGGTGCGATAACATATTAAGAAGTAAGGGGCTTAAAGTACCTCCGTATACTATTTAACTGTATTATCGTCCTTGCTGTCTTCATCATCATCATTTCTCTGATATAAGTACAACTCAATGCTGCATTTTAACAGAATAGTGTTTTATTCACTATTCGTTCATCATAATATTTATAAATACTGAATAACTACTATCGCATTAAAGCAAACAATTCAATCATTACAGATAACTGTACATTACCTTATTTACTACATTGCACTGTTTTGTTCACTATTGTGCATTACCACGTGCCCTAAGTGCATGTTTTTGGTGTAAAGTTCGTAAATTACTTTAGCACTACAGCTGTAGTTTTAAAGTGTATGGTTTCGTTTAGTGCAGCTGCACTTTTCCGAGTGCGGAGCGAAACTTTATAAGCCAAATGAAGTTTGCGTCTGTCAACTACTCTATATATATTCAAATCGTGTAAGCCTGTGATAAATGTATAATCTATTCTGTTACAAAGAAGTGATTTACACCAATGATTGTAGAGGTTTAAACGCGTACTATCCATTGTGTCCATAGTCATATTCATGTAGTTCCCAGCTTATGATGATGTATCCATTATTGTTGAGAGTCATACTCATGTGGTTCCCAGATTTCAACTAGTTTCTAATAATTGTGTTTCCCAACAGGTGGTACAATACGTGATGTCGCCTTTACAAAGCAATATATCTGCCCTGGTCTCTCGGATACAGCTCCAAACAAGGACATCGCCAAATGCATAATAACAGAAAACCAATTTTATATAAACTTAGAAGATGGTGACTGGTAAAGTCTTTATGTGTCCTTCTTACTCGCATACATTAACAAATTGTCAAATATACATAAAATGTTGGAATTTTCGAGTCCTAATATATGTTTAGATGATAATTTATGTATAATTCATACTATCGGTAAATTGCTCGCAGGCCCAATTAACCAGTTGAAGTTGGGAAAATCGCTGCCTATTTATTGTGTTAATCAAAACATTCAAACCGAAATAGCATTATAAGTAATGCAAAATATATTAAGAACCCTTTATCGCAGAACGAGAATCGTATCGTAGTGGTCTTAGAAATCTGCATTTTTACATTTGTGCAGGTTTACTGTTGTGTTCGCAGCAAGAAGCGGAGGCTTCCGAAAGCTCCTTAACCAAAATACTATCTGGTTGACCCAAGCCTATTTTGGTGTAACAGATCAGAAAGTAGTCGAGTTTAAGTTTGACTTCGAGGTCCCAAAGCACTGTTCTGAGAGAAATACTACTGAGGTATGCACATCGACTAGTTTACCGCTGAGGATAGCAAATGAATTTACCAAGGTAGGTAGAATCAGAAGAAAACACTATTTTATGCTCTTACATTTATTATATCCAATTGTTCTCTTCAAACAATGTTCTTAGGATTGATTTCGTTAAGTCATTATCCACAAACACTGTTTATCTTTTTAACTGGTACAAGACGAGAGGTAAGGAACAACTGCCATGTCCCTTTACGTCTGCATATTACATCACAAATTTTCGGAGATAACGGAAAGGATAAGTAAGAGTGGAACTAACGGGACATAGCAAACGTTCAACGTGAAAGTTGTAGTCGCATAATCTCTCTCAGTTATTGACTGACAGAGTATGAGATTATGCATACGGCTTTGAAAGTTCATGGGTAAATATCGTTCTAGATTTTGCACTGACATCATTTGGGATGATTTAAATTTGCTGGAAAGTTTAATATTAATGACATAGCAAAGAGCTAAAAAAAAAACTATATTTACCTGAAAGTTTAATGTTTTTTCTGCGGTTATAGAGACAGAAGCTGCCAATTGTCAAATCACACAGAAATTAATGCACATATAATTTATGCCACGATAAATGTAGGTGACCCCCACCCCCCATTCAACTTGTATAAATGCAATCCATAACTAATTTACTGTTGTCTCTTATTATTGTGTGCTTAACATCCAGTTTCCTTGTCTGGTCGTCAATAATAATCGCCTTTTCTTAGAAAATAAGTTCCACAAGCCTGTACGCCGAGCATTTTTTTCCCGACTGAAAATTCAGGTTCACCTTGATAACTTTCAAATTAATAGTTGTAAAAACAGAAAGGAGTATTTGTTTTAAGTGGGAAACTATTTAATACTTTTAAAAACAAAAGCATGCATCAAACCGATTTTTTTCATTTTTTCAGATAGTGTTTAGTTTGAAATTATACGCGTGACATTTTTCGATACGTGTCATCTCTTGTTAATCTGAATTTTGTGAAATGTCAACTTGCTCAACGTCTAGACTTAACTTTTCTCATGGATATATAAAGATCATGTGGATGTTCTTCAACCGCATAATGAAAATTGCCAAGATAACTGAATATACAGAAATGGAAAGACAGTCAGTCTTGTCGTATTATTTTTAAATTCTGAATATTTATTTTCAAACGCCACCCCACTCGACTTCTCACTCGTCCTTTTCTCGCTCTATTTTTCTCCCGGCATGTCTGCTTCTCTCCACACATAAATACATGATCTCTACAAATATCGCTTTCTTGACATGGTAATTTTGAAAGACTTCAAAATCTTCACTAAGTGTACTTGAATTCTCAAAACTTTCCGGGAATCCCGATTCAGACTTGACAAGTAAACTTTACTCTGTCCATATTCTCAAGGCACGTTTAATACCATTTACTGTCTGAAGGGTAGTTTTCTTGCATATATTTTTAGTTCCTCAAACAGTGTATTCTGAAATATTAGCTGCTGATGGTGGTCACGTGATGACATTTTCAAAAACGATAGTAGCTGACAAATGGAATTGTCTTATAAAATGCATTAACAGAGTCATGACTTTTATTTTTACCAGTCGCCATTTATATTATACAGATCAGGAAATTAAACCGCAGTAAGCAATATTTTAGGTATCGGTATTGGACTGTACAATGGAATTGTATCTGTGCATACATGTTAATTTTATGTATTACTAAACTAATTAATTTCCTTATATATGTCGTTCATTTTCCTATATTTTTGTATCAAATCCGGTGCATTAGTTATAAGTTACAATGCAACAGGACTACATTACTTATATTTGGCACTAACCTGAACATAACCTATAAGAAAACAGCGTATGTTTAGTTCCATTTAAATGAACCAATATAAAAATTTTTGTAAGTGACCTTTCTGGAACCAATCGAATCTCACTTGTTGTCATTGTCATCCTATGCAAAGCTAAGAGGCTGAACTCAACAAAAAGTCTTTTTTTTCTGTCAGACTTTAATGCTGTGTACTACTGAATACAAACAATATTCTTCACTGGTTATACAATCTCTAGCGAACAAAACAATAATGATTTTCTTCGGGACAAGAATAGCATGCAATAACAGATGATTGGCATAATTAGCGTAGTGATAGCTAGAAAATCGGGCAAAAGTTGGATTTATTTAATAAGTAAGATTTTCATTATCCGTAGAACAAACGAATCATAATTGTCAAGTTTTGCTGCATTTTCTCCAATGTTGTTTGCTCCGATTTCAGTATATCTTACAAGAAAATGGTCAAAATGGGGCGGGTAATGTTATGCCGTTGCTTACAAATATGAAGTTCAAACGCAAAGACCATGCTATCATATTCATAAAAAGAGAAAAAAGTTTTTTGATACATTTCAGCTAGCTATGACACATCGTTTTACAAATGATTCTGTCTTAATATAAGGGGTTTCAAAATACATGGTCAGTATCTGGAGATACAAAACTGCATAGATAATAATGATCGTAACAGTTTCATGCATACTTTGGTATCAAATGATTATCATAAACACATTTATATGTTAATACACATTGCTATTTTCCAGACTGCATTCTTTATATATGCGTCAAAATAATGTTTTTAATTAGTTTAGTTATTTGCATAAAATAACTATCCCCAGATACGTCAGTAATGTCTGGTTATTACAAAATTGTGTTAGTAATGTCTAATTATCAAAAATATGTGTTAGTAATGTTTGATTATCAAAACGGTGTGTTAACTATTAATTTGTCCTTGAGGCAGAACTCAATAAACAACATAATTTATGTTTAGACTTTATTGTCGTTTTCTTTATAAAGCAAATAACATACTTCATTGGTTAGCAAATCTCCAGGAAATATCAGCCAACACATACTATTGATCTTCATAGGGACTATAATAATTTACAATAGCAGTTAATTGGCTCCATTAGTGTAGTTAAACTTTTAAAAGATTTTACCGCAGAAGTAAGCCATACCACTTGGATGATTGGAAACTAATATTTAAGAGAAAATCTCACCTTATGGTCACATATATGTATATCTAATAACTCAGTACCCCCCGTAGTTAGAAAAAAAAACCCTCAAGATATCTATATAGTTGAGATTAGCTCCCTATTTTGTCAGAAAAACACACGAGGCTTTCCCCGTGGATACCGCGATCATATTTTCTCCAGCTGTATTTCACAAATGAAAATAAATTATCCTTTACTCCATTAGAACGCGTAGAGCTTATGTATAAGAAACCTATAGATACACATTTCAAATACGGTACACGAGGGCCGTGACGTCTTTATATATTACATATTTGGTTTATTTATTTAATTTTCTCGGCGCGAGGAAGGTTGTATTATATTTTCTTTTATTTTGGCGGGTTTGGTTTGCATTAGAGAAGAAGGTGCCCCACTCCATCGTCACAGAAACCTTCGAATGATATTACTTTGTATTTGAAATTAAAGCCTTGATGAGTGTATGTGTGGATTCATAATAATAATATTATCTTATACACATGCTTCAAGTGACACTGAATAACTGAATAATTTCTGTCAGAGATATTGACGGGTATATTGAAACGTGTTTACTATAATCAAAAGTAAGTATATACATGCCACCCGATAATAAGCCGGGTTATATGTTATTCAAATATACATAGAACTCGAAGATAAGGCTGGGTTTATATTATTCGTTAGTAATTTTTGCATGATTTAGTTTCTTATTAAAAGGCTAGCTTTCAAGTCAGGCGTATTTTCAAGCAAAATATATCGGTACAAGATGAGAAAATTCTGTTTAGACTGTGCTTCTCTATATCTGCAATAAATGATTAAATACAATAATAATAATAATATAATAATAATAATAATAATAATAATAATAATAATAAGAAGAAGAAGAAGAAGAAGAAGAAGAAGAGATAGAATTTTCTAATCAATACATTTTGGTAGAATAGAACATTTTTATTGTGTCAAGGAGGCCTTGTTCACTTACGCTATTTCCCGTGATATCAGTAACTAAACGAGTATATACTTCTTATTCCTCTATTTTGTTATTTCACATCTATACATCTAGCAATAAACAAATAAATACACGTCTATTTTCTACATCGAAATTGACCTTAACCCCTGCTCTATTATAACTCTACTGCCTATGGTCTTAGTAACTTTACCATCTCATCCTATATCATGTCCCTGTTAGATTCGTAATTTACTTGGGTCTGGGGCGCTCCGACATATCTTACCCGTTATAAACATTGACTGCCCTCAAATTGACCTTACATGTACAAGTATCCCATGTTGCTTGCTTGTTGCTTTGTTTTCCAAAATAATGTAAACATTCGACTATATGACTCATTAAGACAGTATCCACATTAGTAATGCATAAAATATCATTAAAATTAGCAACATTGTGTATAAATGTTCAGTAAATTTGAAAAAATGCATCAGTTACATGTAAAATGTTGTTAATTAAATCAGTCAAGCAGAAACCATATACACATTCACAGTCACTGCCATTTGCAGTAACAATGAGTGAATTGTACAATTGTTCACACTTCCAAGTATTGTAAACACAGTTCACCAAAGGTCACTTACATTTAATGGCTCATCCACTGTCAGTCTAACGAGATTGTGTAATCTGATCGATTATCAATTACCCCTGGGAGAGTTAAATAAATAATGCGTTTAAACAGGTCAGTGTTTGCAAACATTTACCTAAAAGTAGAGTGGGACGTTTGTAACAGAAAGAATACAAGTAATATTAAAGAAGAACGAAATAGATCTAAAATTACATAACAGAGAAAAATATATATTCATATGATCTAGTGTGCTGATATAACCTCTGACTTAATTCCATGTGTGAACATACAGGTTAAATCCACTGTTTTCGCAATTATTCTGTGTGGGCCACTCCACAAGTATACTAATTTTGTACAGAGGCCAGGCTTACTGGCTGGTGACTGTGTCCAACATTTGTAACTACTTTCAGTTCAGATTCTATGGGGTTCTTTTTAGTTAATTCGATATTGTGTTTGTCTGAGTGAATGTTTCTTCGATTATGTATGCGTCAGCATTTTTCACAGAAAATGGTTATTAATACATCGTCAAATAGTCTAAAACAACAAAATATCTTTTGTCCTGATAACTCGGTGTTAAGTCGTTATTTACGGATATTGGGAGTAATGATTTTGGCTTCCCGCCGTGATGATTTCTTTCTAGCACAGTTTACATAGTATTTGACCCACAAATCCATACCCTTTAACACATCAACCCAGTTGAACTTTTGCTTTTTACACCTTTCGGTACGTTTTATTGAATCCAGGATGTCCAGCAGTTATGAATTCATGGCACCAGTGCATTACTTTGTCAATTAATGAGCATGATATCATTGTTTTCTTGCATGGACCTGCCTTCTGTTTGATTTTGGTGACTATATGTGACATAACATACATTTTATCAGTTCGTAATCGAAAGCAATGGCAGCCACCTTTCGGGCATTAATTGCATATTCCAGTAAGGTATCATCATACAAGAAACTCTTAATGGTTTTTAAATTTGGGTCTGTATCCTCTAACTCAATAAATCTTTCTAGCTACAGGCCTGGTATAATGTCCTGTAATTTGTTCATTTATATCTGGCCTTCTTTGCTGTCTCCATTCAAATCGCCCCCTTCCCCCAACCAAGCATGCTTTATACGACTAAACCCATCTGCATCTTCATGATATTTACCAGTCTTGTACTCAACTGTCATGTCATTTTTCTGACGGGACAAGGACCATTTGGCTAGCCTAACCATCCTTATTTTTCATTTCCATGACCCATTCTAACGGATAGGGATCAGTAACTACCGTGAATTTGTGAACACACAAATATTGCCTATTGCAAGTGTTGCTCTTTTAATTACGGAATATTTTTTTCTCGCTTTCGTTAACTGTCTGATGGGATTTGCGACTGTTCTTTTGATTCTTCTTTTATCCCTTTGGTCCAAAACAAACACTTAAGGCAAATCCAAAAAAGTCACAATATAGGTTGAATGGCCTGGAGAAGCCCTGATGACACAACACTGGAGCTGCGGTCCGTTTAGGTTTTCGAATGTTAAAGGTAAGTTTGCAATCATCTTTCAACCTCATTATGCAAAAGCCGAGTCAGGGCTTGTGCAACATTTGTAAACCCTTTCATAAACTTGTCGTAATACAAGGCAAGTACTAGATTTATGGGTTTTGGAAACTCTAACAATCACTTAATTTTGTAATCAGAAACTGTAATCCCATCATTAGTTACAACATGTTCAAAAAACTGAAGTTCAGGTTTGAATAATATTTATTTGGCCAATTTTAATTTAAGATTTGCATTTTATATTCTCTCAAACACTTCCTGTAAATGAGGCATTCGTTGATCAAGGCTGGAGGAAAAGATTATAATATCATCAATGTATACCAGAGCAATTTCAACTGAATTCCTGGGGGCCCCGAGTGGCCTAGTGGTCTAAAGCTCTTTCCGTTACGGATCACTGCCATCTCACCTCTGTCTGCGTGGGTTCGAGTCTCGGATTCGGCGAATGTGGATGTGTGAGAAAGCTTGCCAGTAGCTTCTCGTGGGTCGGTGGTTCTTTCCGGGGATTTCCCGGTTTCTTCCTCCACCATTAATACTGGCCGCCAAGTATAGCCTATCGTGTGCTGAAAAATGGCGTTAAGCCCTACAACAAGAACAACTGAATTCCTGCTAGAAGTACGTCCATAAGGTTCCGATAGCAGTGCACATACCAAATAACATTATGGTCAACTCACACAAGCCTTCCGAGCAAACAAATGCAGCTATCTCTTTATAGTGTTCTCTAATTGATATCTGATGGTATCCAGAGATGGAACCTAAGCAAAAAAAATATTTATAGCTGCTGAGGGCGTCTAGCTTTTCTTCTATTTTGGGGAGCGGTTAGACAGATTTCTTGCCACGGAATTCAAATGGTGATAGTCAATCACGAAACTACATTTTCTGAGATCTTGACTGGTATGACAGGACTTATCCAAGAACTGATTAAGGGTTGCATTAAATCCATATTTACTAATAATACTTCTAACTTCCTCTCATTTAAAGAACAACAGCTTTAAAGCCTCTGTTTAACTCATAGACTATCCACCGTGTAGATATATAGATCCCAAATAGCAATTAAAGGAATAAGAAGATATACTCGTCGAGTTACTGTTACGATGGGGAAAAACATACGTAAACAAGATGGTAACCTTGAGATTAATGACCTTGTCTTTTCCTATCTGGTCATGCTGAATTACAGTTTATTTGACAATTATATCTTGACATGTAATTTCGAATACCTGTATTTTGTTTAAGTAGACTAAGTTTATCTTTATTCGCACGATAATTTATGCCATGCCAATTGTACATTAGTATACTAGTCGGAATGCTTATTCTTAAAGTAGGCTAAATTTAATTCTTTAAGGATGTGTGTGTGTGTGTGTGTGTGTGTGTGTGTGTGTGTGTGTGTGTGATTTGAAAGAAGTAAAACAAATGACATTAGCAGCTATTATTATGCAAATACTCTTATTTTCAAAGCAAAGATCAATATTTCAATTTAGTTTGTTGTCTTTTTTAGCATACTACTACTACTACTACTACTACTACTACTACTACTAGTAGTAATAATAATAATTATTATTATTATTATTATTATTAGTGGAATCCTTTAATTTTTTATTGCTTTCAAAACTTTGAAACGTAATGAAATTCGATATGGTTTTGGGGGTAATGGGTTAACTCATTTTAGTGTTTTCTATCTACGATTTATAATCGTTATATCAATATGCATTTTTAACTACTAATTTACGCAAAGGTGTATTTGTAGATTAACGATATCGTATGTGAAAGAAGTAAAACAAATGACATTAGCAGCTATTATTATACAGATACTCTTATTTTCAAAGCTAAGCTCAACATTTCCATTAGGTATCGTCTTTTTGAAGCAAAATAATAATAATAATAATAATAATAATAATAATAATAATTATTATTATTATTATTATTATTATTATTATTGGAATCCTTTAATTGTTTTTGCTTTCAAAACTTTGAAACGTAATGAAATTTTATATGGTTTTTGGGGGTAATGGGTTAACTCATTTTAGTGTTTTCTATCTACTATTTATAATCGTTATATCAATATGCATTTTAATTTACGCAAAGGTGACTTTATAGATTAACGATATCGCATGTGAATTGAACCATCTTTTACTCACTATATTCTTTACAGTCATCAATCACTATTACTTGGGGTGGATGGACAGATACCATGTCTGGGATGAAGAGTTACCACTTGGAAATTTTCAAACTCTCAGTGAATCTGTACGGTAACCTTACAGAAATCACTCCTCTGAATCCGGCCTGTTCTGCGGACATCAACCATACCCACGGAAACACTTACAGTTACATCCACAAACCACTAGAAAGCGGAATGTACTCTGTTCTACTCCAAGCCACTGATATGGCCAATAACTCTAAGATCGCAAGGCGCCTCGTTCTCTATGATTCGATTTCAAATATTAGCTTGAACGTGGAGGACCACAAAACACTATTTGTGTCCTCAGCCGTTAACGAGACCGGATACATGTGGCAAACGTCAAAAAATGGAACAAAAACAGAGTACACCGTACAGTGGACGAATCATTTTTTCAATAAATTTATCTTTGACGGAAAACTGTTGAACAAAGTCAGCGCCTATCCAATTCAGTTCCAAGACATTCAAAGGGACGGCATCTTAAAAAGCGAAAAGTAAGTTTAATTGTATTTTGTATTTGTTGTTCTTTTTTTGGTTCACATTAGTTTATATTAATGTTAACCAACTAACCGAATGGTGTATGTACGAGTCTTTTCCCTGCTAGTATTACACGGAACATCGTGAGAGTTACGTGCGTGTAAACCACATACTTTTAAGCGGCTTAACCAAAGAAAGTCACTTTTATCTATAACTGATGTTTCATACTTAACTTAATGGTTTCGTGCTTGCCAATAGATATAGTTTTGATCGTGCGTGTGCATGCACTCTTCCCGTTCAAGTACACAGCCATGTACATGCTGCATTTTAGAAAATATAAGTACATGCGCTTGTAACTTCAGGGTGCAAAAACCGATCAAACAGCAAATGTATTAAAATTTCCTTGATACCCATTGCACACACCCAGGGAGAGAGAAAGTCGGGAGGGATTTAGGTAAAGAACATTATTAAAATCTATAGGGATTTGCATTTCGCTTGCAAACCTCTACGGCGATTTCTCTTGTATAGTTACAAAATAATACCCTTCCTCGGCACATAAGACTGTTAGAATGAATACATGAATAAATAAAGATAGAAGCACAGGGAGAAAAATAAGCACAAAGAATTCATTAATATGGGGTAGGATACAGTCAGAGACTTGGAGTTAAGGAGAGCTCATCAGGAGAAATAAATTTTAAGACAATGTAGCTATTTACTCATGCAATATAGTGGTATGGAAATGAAAGAACACGGAGGGAGTATTCAATGGCTGAATCAGACAGCAACAGCAACAACAAAAATAACAACACCAGCAACAATAATAAATTAATAATAATAATACATTATTATTATTATTATTATTATTATTATTATTATTATTATGTTTTAATTAACTAAAAGTAAAGTCTTTTTAATGCAGTATTTGTGTTCGTTTAATCTGAAAGAATAAGAAGAAGATGATGATGAAGAAAAAGACGAAGAAGGAGAAGAATTTATAAATTGTTTGAAGCTTACTGTAAAACGTATCTTATTATTTATTAGTCTGGTGGCTTGGGCAAATATCTGGTACATGCCAAAAATAACTATGTTTCACTTAAGTATTGCTGGTTGTCAAATATTGAAAAAATTATCAGCTCTCAAATTTCTGATGAGAAGGGGACTTTGCTGCATCGCTGTGATGTCAGTGCTTAAACAATACCTCTGAACTCAGATAAATGTATTTAAATTGTTATACAAAAGAAGCGTTTTAAGGGTAGGATTTGAAGATTTTGTGTTATATATTTTTATCCGTAAAGGTGTTGTGGAAAAAAATGGAAATGCAGGGTCATAATGATATTATGATGCCATCTTTATGACTGGATTAATCCAATAGATATTGTTACGTATATGTAATTTAATTGTTTGTGTGTTAGTTTTAATTCTCTTTTATTTTATTTTTATTCATTACGTTATTGTAATGATAACTTTATTCACTGGATTTGACTTTTTTAGGCTATTCTAGCCTACGTGATAATTGACATATTTTTTACTGCGCTGTTCGGACAAAGTGATCATGTGACCCATCACGAGTGTCAAAATGACGTTTTAGTTGGGTTTAATTCTCAATCTCAGTGTTTTCTGGTTTAGTCGTAAAATATACCTTCAGGCCGAAAGGTATTCCTGTTGTTGCCATTTGAGTTGATTTTCATATTTAAAATAATTTATTCACCTTGGAAAATACTCTTATTCAACGAAATTCTTGGACAAAGACATCCACTAAATTATTCGGAATTCTAAAGCCGGAATTGTATTCTTGGTGACTCAACAAGAAACTGTGGACACATCAACACAAACTGGTTATAGAGGACGTTATCGCCTTCCATATTGGAACTTCATCGATATTCGAACTTGGATTCAATAAGAACTTTTTAGTGATAGGACTTATATTATTGAATTCTAGGATTAATTTTTGGATTAGATTTAAAACCGTAAGTCCTATTTCATTGTTTTACCTTGTTTTCTAGGGAAATAAATTATTTTGTTAAATTTACAAAGCTTATTGACTTCACTCTTTTCTTTTGTTACTTTTGTACGAGCCTACACGTAACAATAAGGAAATAGTGATAACACACAAAACCTTTCCTTAACAGGTTTTCTAGTTGCATTATTTCTACCAAGATAGCTTAACGATAACAATGAGACTATGGTATTTGTTCAGGTCAAGTTATGAGAAAAGACTGTTTTAGTGGCAAAGTTCAGTGCACTTGTAGTTTCAACAACCTCGTTCAGGCTTGCGATGGCATTTGATCAGCTTGTTATAAGCTTTTACAGCTTC
>JAECUM010056044.1:0-11926 GCA_016617855.1 Megalonaias nervosa | reverse complement strand
TGAGAGAGAGAGGAAGAGACACTCGTGATAGAACGTTTAGGATTATTTGAGATTTAAGTTTTTCCTTTTAAATTTCACTTTGTATTGTAGGGGAATATATTATTTGTTGAATTCTATTATTTCGCTTTTTCTGTTACTTTGTTTGAGGGCTTAGAATCGTGGCAACACATAAGGCTTCCTCTATTCTAAAACAAGCGATGAATTAGTTACGCCCAAATCGAGCGTTTTTTTTTTCTGATAATGTTTTAATTCGTCTGTCACGTGTCTGAAAGAATGCGATACAATTACTGAAAATTCCGCCCGTGCTTCCATTTAATTATTCACTTTAACTGCGATTGCATGTATGTTTGCTGTGTGATTCTTATCTTCTCCAGAGTTCTGTCATGATAATTAATATATATTCAGGAATCATACTGATTTAGATGTCAATGCATGCCGCATACATTGTGAATATTGATTACTGATCTCCTTTGCCTATTATTTAATGTATCTCTACTGTTACTTCATTTTGGCATTATTTAATCTATCTTGGACAAAAGCCGATAGACTGTAATAACAATGATTCATCATTATCATTGTAATATTGTATACATCGTGTAGCACCACGTGGGGAGCATATCTCGAATGCTCCTTTTGGCGTATAACATCTCTTCATTGGACCTAGTCATTTGTATCGACGTGTTCGTGGGCTGATTATTTGAATACAGACGACATTGCTAGAGTTCAAACATTTTGTCACATAGATGGTATCAGCTTACGAGAACCAATGTGCAAATTATTTGTGAAAGGTACAAACAAAGGTTTGAGCTCTTACCAATCCATTCAGGATATCCTTATTATTCTTAGAGATTATTGACTTCATTTGGTTCTTATCATGAACACAAACCAGTGTATATATCACACTGAACTATTACCGATAAAGGTAAAATATTTCATGTCAGGCAAGCATAGATCTAATATCAACATTTTGCACACTATATGTGAATGATAAAAACCGCAAGCAGCATATTTATCGGATCCTATTATTAATTGAGAAATATTTCATGATAATATTTGTGACCTTCATATCAATGGCGTACTTATATATATATATATATATATATATATATATATATATATATATATATATATATATATATATATATATATATATATTTTGCACAATGGCATTGTTGCTCCATATCTTTCTAAAATCAACACTTTTCAAATCAATGCCTTCCACGGTGCAAATTGTTGAAATCCTCTCAGTTTAAAGCGTTTTCAAATGATAAGCCTATTATTAGGGCCGCAGAGAAGACGAGATCAAATGAAAAGATAGCAATACGTTCCTAAAGACGGCTGACGATGCCTACCCTATACCATACAAATCCCAAAGTATATAACTGATCACGTTATTCTTAAACAAAACTGACTTATCGCCAACTTCGACTAGAATTCCAAACAAATGTGCTAGCTTGACGAAACACAAATTGTATAGATGTAATCAGAGGGATCTTCTCCTGTACAATTTACAAACCCCTCCCAAAAATCTACTAAATTTTTCATTAAAAGCAGGAACTATCTGAATGAAGAAATGATTCATATGTTGTTTCAGTTTTCATAACTTAAATGAATATTTTCAAATTTGAAGTTTTCCATTATTGACGTGTGATGGTTCACAGACGTAATGGATATAAAGTTAAATGCATTTGAAAGTCTGACTTCAATACATATCTTATCACAAATTGTTTACATCGCAACATAACTGTGTGTGTATTGTTTAAATTGTATTGGTGTACATGTCAAGAATTGTATGCAAATGGAAACGTCACTGGAGAGATTATTACAAGATATTATGATTTGGATACTCCTGTTTCTCAAAACGAGCAGTTCCATAACATTTAAAACAAAATATATCCGCAATTTCATTTGGACACTCATATTAAACACAATCTTTCCTAAAGTCCAAACCTTGTCAGATTTGTGCAATGCAATATTTCTATTCCCGATTCATTTCATTTCAAAATTCCCATTGATAATTATGCTTATTTTTTCCTTCTGTCTTTTAGTCGATGGTTTTGAGGCGAATACATGTGATCACCAATGGGGTAATAAGCTATTATTACAGTTATTACATATATTTTCTTATAAATAACTAAATTGTTAAGATAGCATGATTGTTTAAAATAAAATTGTGTTTTTGCGTCCAAATAGGGATCTCAATGAGCCTTTCGTTTATTACATTATTAACAGATTTGTATATCGTAGAAAACAATTTATGTACTATCCCTGGCTTCGTCCACACATTGGAAAGCATATCCATGTGTACACCGTGTTGAAAAAAAAAACGTTAGTGCTATGTCCCTTGACAACAGCACTGAGTGGGCTTAATAGCGCCTACTCGGAGGAGGAGGCTGACGTTGCACAAATATTTACATTATTTGCACAATTGCATATTTTAGGTTCAGTTTTTTGCAAAGTTTATACGGAAAAATGGATTAACCCACAGGATGTTAATCGCACCAGAGGGTATGACATATTGGCAATTGGTTGTGCCCCAGAGATACATATCCCGTGTACTTAATGGTGGCGCATGAATTCTACTGGCCTGATGTTAACACTGTTCTGTCGGTCTTGTGACGTGTACCAGAAAACTATCAAAGGGGAGGGTCACTCGATTTCCCCTGGGACAGATGCCTTCAACAGATACGTCATTTAAAAGAGTGGCGGTGGATATATTAGGACAAATACAAATTGTGACTGATAGCAAAAACGGTATATTTTTACCCTTGTGGATTATGTAAAACCAGGTACCCTGAAGCTGTAGCGCTTTCGCGTATTGAAACGGAATGGGTAGCCAATGATTTGGTTGACATGTTTAGGGGTGCCAGGAAAAAATCCTTACGGATTGCTGAGCCCAGTTTTCTTCCGATCTCATGGGTGAGATTAGTAGGCTGTTGTCCATCAAATATGTGAACACTACACCATACCATCCAATGTGCATGTCTAGTGGAGAAATTTAATGGAACCCTAAAACAAATGATACGGCGAATGTGCGCGTTACATCCACAAGACTGATCGTTATTTGAACGTGGTTCTGTTCGTGTATCGCAAACTACCGCAAAAAAGCATGGCATTTAGCGCATTGCATTGTTGTACGGGAGAATAATTCGAGACCCTATACGAATTCAGTGTAATCTTAGTACAGGAGATGTCATCAACGATGAAGTAAAATCTACTTACCAGTACGTGCTGGACTTACGCGAAAAGCTTGAGAGCACTTGTCAGATGGCCCATAAAGAACTCGTAAGATCGGGACGTAAGTATGCTAAGTACTACAATAGCAAGGTGCGGAATAGAAAATTCGTCGTGGGAGATCGGGTGTTTGTACTCCTTCCTACTAGCACAAATAAACTTTTAGTTCAATGGAAAGATCCCTTGAGGAGGTTATGGGTGACATGGACTATAAGACTGACAATAATTGCAAGTTGAGCATATTTCATGCTAACATGCTAAAGCAATACGTCGAGAGACATGTAGATAGGATAGAAAAGGGGGTATTGAACTTAGTTTGTACAGCGTCATTGAGGATGTTGCGGTAGACGATCCGAAATAGAAACTCCCTGGAGTATCAATTGAGTGTTGAGCGAGAAGTGATAGACCAAGTGAATTTGAGTGCAGGGTTGTCCAAAGATCGGCATCAGCAGATCAGCGCGATCTTGGAAAAATATTTGGATGTAGTCACTAACAGACCAAGTTGTACAACGTTGGTCAAGTTGACTACGTCTGAGCCAATTACACGGTACCCTTTAATGCACGAAAGGCGGTGGATGAAGAGGTCAATACTTTATGAATATATCCTTACCTAAATTAAGAGACGGTCATTATTTCTTGATAAAAATTGGATTTTTGACCATAAACAACACAATACACGCTTTTTAAAAATAACTTATCAAAGCGTTTTCTTTTGTGTTTTACATTTTACATGAAAACGAAAACTGAGACCCTGTGTTTGAGAAACCAAATAAATGGTTGGGTAATGTGATTTTGGTAACCTCTGCGGGTGTGCGTGTGTGCGATTTGGACTTTTAACCTAGCTTTAACACTTTTTCAGTCATATCGCTAGGTTATCTGAAGTGTGGCAGTTTATAGTGATGTCTAGCACTGGGCATCATGCCGCAGACATGTAGCATCACGACCCACCCCAGTCACATTACGACACTAGGCCTACCAGTCCTAACACTAACCTCTCAATGCTGAGTGCCTGGCGAGGCAACTGTTTGTACCATTTTTATAAGTCTTTGGTATGACTCGGCCGGAGTTCGAACCTGAGATCTCCCTCATCCGAGGCGGACGCTCTAACCACTAGGCCACCAGAGAGGTTTGGTAACCTGCAAGTTCTTTCTTACCTATGAATTGACAAATGCCGGTTTTGATTCTTCCTGGTTGAAGCCGCTGGGTTAGAGTACGCAGCCGTTTAATCCAACAAGCTTCCTTGGAGTTCCTATTGTCCATGCTCCATTTGGAGTTATGGACAATCCCAGTCATAATTTAATCATTGAATGTATGGCTTTGATAGAAGAGACATGTTATTAGTCTGGGCTCCTTTCAACTTTATTTATTGCTCATCTAATCTGTGGAGATTCATTCTAATGTCTAATTTCTGCGTTTCTACAACATATTGGTAGCTGCATACATTGCATGTGATGAGGTAGATCAAATTTTCTATGTTGCATATTATATTATGGTTGTGAATATGAAGCTTCTCACCTGTGACTTTAATGGAAAATGTGTTTGTTTACTTCATGTGTTGGCATGTCTTGTATCTTCTGTCTACACAAGGCTTCGAATTCGCATCTATTCTTTGATTTGAGAGTGGTTTTAAATTTAGCTTAACTAGCATGTCTCTCAGATTTTGTGGTCTACGAAATCTTTCTACTGGCTTGTGTGAAAAGATCAGTCCTTGTATTTTAGAAGGTCAGCACGGGTAGTTTGTTTGGACTTATGCATCATTTCTACTGTTATATCTTTGTGATAGACCCGCTTTGTCAGATGTTGGGTCAGTTCTCAGCACCTCTTATCGAACATTGTCTCATTAGAGCAATTTTTCCTGATCAGAAGTAATTGACTGTAAGAGATGTTTCGGATGCAGTGCCTTGGGTAGTAGTTGGATGGAAGAAGGTATTGATGTTTGTCAGTTGCTTATGAATAAATGTCTGTGTGAAGTGTATCATTAACAATTTTAGTTTTCGTATCCAAAAATATATGGTCTGTCTTCGAAATTTATGTACTGAATTTGATCGAATGAAAGTATTGATGGGCATGATGAACTCGTCTAGCTTTTGCATCTTGTTTATCTATTTCATTTCCACGTCATCAATGAAACGTACCCACTGATATGGTTTATAGCTTACAGTGAGGAGAAGTTGGCTTTCTAATCTGCCCATTAAGATATTTGCATTTGACGGGGTCATCTTAATATCCATGGCTGTTCCGTGTATCTGGAGGTACTTTTTGCCTTTAAACTCAAAGCTGTTTAGTTTAATAACTAGCTCCAGGAGTTTGGCGAGGAATTCCGTGGGCAGGTGTCTTGTTACCCGAGCTTTTTTACTGGAATGAATTCCCTCATCATGCAGAATATTGGAATAGACGGACGTTACGTCTATTGAGACAAGAATTTTGTCAGGTGGTAACGGTTCCCTGGCAAAACGTTCGTTTGTTAATCTTAATGTTTTCATTTAATCGATCGAAAGTGAAATCTCGATCCACTTATTGCGAAGAAGCAAATACTCAGACCTAAGCGAAGAGGAAAAGGAAGCATTGCGGTAACGCAAAACTTGAACTAATATCATAATCAAACAAGCTGTTAAAGGTTCTGAGGTCGTCGTGATGGTCCGAGAATACTATATCAAGGAAGCAAACAGAAGCTTAGTGATGTCAGATTCTACAGGGAACTAAAACATGACCCAATACTTGAATATGCTAAGTCAATTGACCATGTCATTAATGAAATGTTCCAAGAAGGACATAGAGACTAGAAACTGTGGAATATCTTATCCACAATAATCCGAGGGCAGGGAGATTCTATCTACTACCCAAAATACACAAACTGGGAAAACCAGTTCAGCCTATTATTTCTGACAACGTTCACCTAACCGACAAATCTCAGACTATTTAGACTATTTTATGAGGCACCATGTCCATACACTATCCCCCTACGTTCAGGACACAATGGACTATGTAGTGAAAAGTAAAGCCAGTGAACCGTTACCACCTCACAAAATGTGCTAAACTAAATATGTCATGTCTGTACTATTTAGCAACAACACAATAATACCTCTCTAAACACTCATCACCAACGGGTACCTCAGTTAGTCTCCATTTTCTCATAAGACGATATTTTTCAGAAAAAGTAAGTTGTTATCTCTGAGGAATCAGATCTGTTAATAGCCCTCTGAAACAAATAAGAGATCTTAGGATTTCTTTCCTGTTCGACGACAAGTGATTGTCATTTGCCACCCAGATTAGAAATGAGAGAATGAGCTTTTAAATATTGCACAGGTCAATATATGTGGATGATCACTATCAGGAGTAAACGTGTCCTCATCAAAAGGCTGACCGATCAATGTGTCAGCTAACGGAGTAATTTCCTGATCAACTTCATTCTCAAGAACCCCTTTTGCCAGATCTCTAATACTTGCACAAGCAGTATATAAATTGTGGATTTCATTTTCAATAGGATCAGCCTTTTGATCCAAATAAGGATTGTTAGTTACAAATGGATTAATCACAATTTTATCTCCAGTTACGTCATTGCCTAGCTACAAATTTTCACCTTCTATTGGCAAAGAAGTCACCGCTTGAACATTTACAGGTTATGAAACTAAGTCTGATGACTAAATACCACAATGGAGAAAAAAATAGCATTTGGATTAGCTCTGTCTTTATTCTGTTGCATATTTCTTTTTTAAATTATGGTAATCAGAAATAACGTGCCCAATTTCTTGCAATAACTGCACGTAGGAATAGATAAAGATTTCCGACCAATCTTATCAGACGTTTGATGTTTATAAGTTGTACGGTATTGAATTTGTAATTACCAGCTTGAGACTGAGGAGGTATCTTACTAAGCTTATGTTGAGAGGAAACCTTCTTGATAATAGAAACTTTGTGAGTTAATGAGTAGTCGGCAGCTGCACAGTGTTTTCTAAAATTTTTACATGGTGCTCATCAAGGTAGCTCTTGACGTCACTATGGACGCTGTCCTTGAGCTCTTCGATTAATATGAGTTGTCTAAGTTTGCCATAATCTTTACCAACCTTTTAGATACACACCACCCTGTAAAATAGGTTTTCATTTCCCTTTCCAAACATGACATAGGTTTGGCTATTTTCATTTTTGCAATTCCTCTCTCGATATGACTCAGGTATCAACTCATAGCCCTTTAAGATGCATTCCTTGACCATATCATAATCAGTACCATGAGGCATGTTTTTTAAGGGAAAAGTACGCTAAATAAAAGAAAGGCAATATCCAAGATAATCACATGAACTGGGTTAACAACTCAGTATTTCTAATGTTAGAAACAACGCAATAACCAAAGCAAATGAACACATACATTGTTCTGTACGTGTTCTTATTTTTTATTTATATTGTGTGCCTGATATTTGTCCGTGGCTGAGGGTAGAGAGTTTGCTAATCTAACGTTTGACATGTTTATTAAGATATTTAATAACTCATGAGTTCAAGGCCGAGTATTCTTAACGAGCCAAGAGGTTCTTCAAGCGAACTTGTTTACAGTTTGGTGGAGTTTTGAATTTGAAATTTGGTTTTTAGAGCAATCTATTACGTCGTAGTTCAAGTGAGATCTCTATATATAGTGAGTTTAGTAAACAAGCATTGATTTCTGCATTAGATCAGTAACTGAGAAAATATTGCTTGTACAATCTCAAATGATTCGAGAGGAATTCATTATCTGAAATAATCATAGGACTTACTAAAGTTTTCATTTATATTAGATGAATAAATTACTTTGGATTTTGTAAATTCGTTTAAAGACACTGCAATTACTTGCATATCATAACTTTAAATAATATTGACGCAGGCTGACCTCGGCGGTTATTAATCCCGCGACCCTCTACCAACTGAGGTTCCGCGACTCCCTTTACAAAGAATGAACGTTTAAATAAATCATGGTGATGCTTGGGAAGGAAAGGGAACTTCAACCAAACTTCAACTAAATGGATTTGCG
This sequence comes from Megalonaias nervosa, assembly GCA_016617855.1. NCBI lineage: Eukaryota > Metazoa > Mollusca > Bivalvia > Unionida > Unionidae > Megalonaias > Megalonaias nervosa. The sequence goes on along the minus strand of JAECUM010056044.1, from coordinate 3,696 downwards.
CAACAAACTTCGGTGTCTTTACCACGCATCCCACCATACACAGTCTCATTTTGTTTGGTCTGCAGTCACGTTTATCGAAATCTTTGATAGTGATGCCAAATGTCCAAATAGCCATATTATTTTCATGTTTCGTTATTTTATTTTTGTTAATGTTTAAATCTGTTAAAATTATTACAAAAACGAAATACAAGAAGAGCAGATGATTGTAAAAACAAATTAAAGACATTAGATTTTTTCATGCTAAAATGGCATGAATTCAACTCCAATAAAAAAAATAGTTATTGAAGGTGTGTTCGAGTACAAAAATATTTTCATATATGGTCAACAGATGTCCATGACAATACTACTACTACTTCTACTACCACTACTACTACTACTGCTACTACTACTACTACTGCTAATAATAATAATAATAATAATAATAATAGTAATAATAATAATAATAAAAATATAATCCACAGAGACTATCCACCTATTTTGATCATTTAAGTCTACGAAAATTTAAAAGATTTTCATTGTATTAATTTATTCTTTAAAAAATTAATACGCCATAAACGTACAAGGTTTTCAAGGTATCCTTGGCTGGTCGTTAGTCTGATTTACAAGAGTTATAAGCAAAACTGTTTCAAATTTCCAGGCATTCAATTTTTAAGATGGCAGTCAAAAGATATTTTATATACTTATATATTTATCTCCCTTGAAACATGAGCTGTTTTCTCATCGTTAAGTATGGTTGAAAATTAATGACAAATGGCTGCATATAACTCTTTCATTTCCTCTATTTTGGAACGAATCATGTAAGGCCTCATAATTAATATGTGAGTGAATAGCCTCTTAATTAATACGTAGTCACATGTTGGATTATATCTATATAAAGCATCATTGAGTTCATAATATTATCTATATTGATTCTCTTTCAAATGGCAATTCAGACGAATGATAATGTAATGTCTACCGAAATATTTATATGGATTCGAGCTAGCACGATCATAAGCGGGCTAGGAATATCTCAGCTGCCACATAACTGCATTATTAGTTTTACTTAATGGACAAAGCTATCTCTAAGGAAAGGACTGGGTATCATTTACATATACCTATTGTAACGCGATTCTCTTCCTTGCTTGTATATGCCTGACAAATTTGAATATTTTGCTACATTATATATTATTAATTAATCTCATTGATTTCAACGTTGATTTAAATATTTAGTCAATGTATCTGTTGTATGCGGTAGATGTCTTGCAGAGTAAACCCTTCCACATTTAAACAACTATTTCTGATCACGATTTTCCTTTCTAAAATAGTGTACATACGCATAGAATATATATGTCAGAGTGCAAGAGAGTGTCGTACTATCAATTTAATCCAACTTTAAATTCGAAGAACATGTACGACTGGGCCACTGCTGGATGTTGCATGGATTATTTTATTGTCAGAAACAACATCTTCGATAGAAGAATAATTAAAGAAGTACAGTTTAGGTTGATTTGGATACTGGGAGTCCTTTTAAGAGAAGACTGCCGATTCTTGTTGATATTAGACTGTTGTAATCTGGGACAGCTTATGATTGCAGCATATTAGACATTACAAAATACATCAGCTCAATATACATAAGGGAAGATATATTTAAGGAGCTACGTATTGACTATGTTTGCCTCATCGACACTGCTGAGTGCAATAGATATATGCAGTCACATTCCTCAGGAATACAACATTCTAACTTATTATATAATAAGCATAATTCATGCTTTGCAACGTGCACGTCTTTGGACTCTCGCATCAAGGTGTCTGTCGCTTGGAATCGACTATAATGCCTCATCAGTAAGGCTGAAATTGTGTGGACTTGGGTCGATGCTCGGGGACTGCGACTTGACAGAGAATTATCTCCAATATATAAGTGATCATAAGATGAAACGTTTTTATGAGTGGATTAGATAGAGGCAAATATGTGTATGTTCGTCGCATGTTTGATTTATTTCTAATCATTATCTTACAGAGAAATACAGTATTGAGCAGATGCTGCATGAACCATGTGTGCTTCAACGTGGTTTACCTTCCGTTCGAGACAGTTATTATCCCACTGCCTTGAAGATGGAGATGTTCAGGTCAATCGGCGCTCCCTTGTTGGCAGTGGATGAGTAAGATCGTTCCTGGTACGACTGGGCCATTGTAGATACTTTAATGTGTCTGTACTTCTTTCAATATCTGAACTTCTTTTGGTTGGGAAAAGAGAGACATCAACAGGTTGCAATGGACACGTGAATTCTTATTCCTCCTCTGGAGTCTCCCAATAACCCAGTGGGCCAGCCCGACTCTGTCTCCTCACAAGCTGTGTAAATATAGGTATTTTCTTACTTTTCTCTTTCATTTTATCCTCATCGCTCCCCCTCCTTTTCTACAAAAAGTGTAGTTAGCTACTGACGCAGATTCCGGATTCAAAGCGGTACATTTAATCGCACATTATCATGTGTAGTTGGGACAAGTTGATTATGAAATCTGGTATTTTTCTTCCGCCAGGAAAAGATATTGTTGACAAATTTAATACCTTTACTTGTTAACCGCTGAGAGCAACCAAATACGCACATCAAGCTTTCCGTTTCATTGGGCCATACATTGTGGATTGAGCCACTTTAACAAGCAATACAGAATTAATGCCTTTTAAATCGATACATATCCAAAATTCTCAAACACTAGATTGCTTGATTCCATTTTAGGCTTGCGAGTTATGGATATTTGTCATTCAAGAATCGATTTATTCTATTGCAATTTAAGTAAGTCAATAAAATCTAGTATAATGTATGCAGGGAATTTAGCATGCAAAGCATTAAAAGAATCACTGACAGTTTTTACAGGATTAATTGTAATACATGACAAAATGACACGTTCAACGTTAAAAGGGAGGAAACGTCAACAAAAATACTTTTGGTCAAAGTCATTAATTTAAATTGGATTTTAAGTAAATCTCCCCAGCTAATTCCTCTGTCTCATTAAATTGTGTCTAGGAACAAGAGGAAAATACATTACAGGTGGGATGACGTCACGGTACTGACAACAATGTTGCAAGTGTCTGACCTGAATACGCGCGGCTACCCTACGTAGGGACAAATACAATAGAAACAGAGACATAGGACAGGGTTAGTGACAGAGATATACACAACACAGCCATATATTGATGAACATTTAAAATTTAAAATTTAAAATCGACTAAAAAAATGTTTAGGCAAGAAAGAATAAATCTTTTCGAGGCATATGAAGTGGCCCTGAAAAGGGCCTTTGGTTCTTCTATTTTCTCCACTATTTCCACCAGTTCCTCACTTTTCCAATGATTCCTTTCTTCTTCTTTGTTTCATCCTCTGGAATACAGTCAGGATGTCCCATTGCTCTAAATTTGACCTGCACCTTTACCCAATTGTTGTTAAGTCTGTCAAACTCCTCTTCTGTTTGTTTTCTTTGTCCTTTCTCTCTTTTGCCCATGTCTCTTAAATCTTCTTCACTTTTTCTTCCAATACCTTTTTCATCATGTCTTCGGCTTTCTTTAACTGGTCTAAGCCCCAAATGACAAAAGACCACTCTGTCAAATTGAATATATCTTCCAAAAAGCACCTCACTTTGATGACAACATCAAGGGCCTGCTTCAAGGTGCCTACTCTTACATATTTAGGTTGAATGAAACCTCTTAACTTCTGTGCTTGTTTC
>JAECUM010056043.1:0-22818 GCA_016617855.1 Megalonaias nervosa | reverse complement strand
TGCAACGAAATTATCTGATCACTACTGTATGTCTCACTTCTAGCGTGCAAGTAAATTATTTAATGCATATATGTCTCAGATAATTTAAACAAATTATGTAATTACTGTGACTCACATTTTGAATGCAAGTAAATTATCTAATTCCTATGAACTGTTGAATATCTAGAGTGCAATCAAATGATGTTATTGCAATTCTCATCTCTGGTGTGTAATCAAATTAAGTAATCCCTAAAAGTGTCTCATACTAGAGTGTAAGTAAATTAAATCATGTATATCACCTCGAGAGTGCAACCACAGTGTGTAATTCTATGATGCCTCATCTTATGAGTGTAACCATATTATTTGGCATGTTTTATATTAACCTTCTTTAGTATAATCATGGATGGGAAACGTAAACTGGAATTTAAACTACATTTCATATTATATAATATTGCAAACAGAATATACTGTATCTAATGTCCATAATTATATTTCACATATATTGTGTAACAAAATTTTGTAAGCACTACGATATATGTTACCTATAGATTGGAACCAAATTATCTAATCCGTATCCATATTTGACAATATTTTTAACTTTTCAAACACACACACAGCATAGACGAAGCTAACCTGAAGCTTTCGAACTCATGCTAAAGACTTTTAACATTGCTCAATGGAATGGTGAGCAATGTTAACCGATTGTCCCAGATATGCGGCAGGTTGTAAAGGCCTACGTCCTTGTTCAGCATCCATTTGTCTGTACAGATTTAGATCGATTCCTTAACTCCCCTCTCAAACCACGCTTGTTCTCGATCTAGGATTTTTAGTGAGTTCAAAGTTATAGTATGGCTAGGGCAAATATTGTGGATGTGCTGTGATACTTCAGACGAGCTTGAACACTGTGTTGTGTATGTGGTTGCAAAGCTTAAAACATTGTTAAATATGAATAATATTACTACACAGTCAAGCTTTCACCAAAGTATCTAATCACTATGATATGTCTCATGTCTAAAGCATAACCAAACTATATAAACCCTAGGATACACCTACATCTTGAGTAATGAATAGCCGATAAACTAAATCATGCAACACATTTATATTGTAAATATCAATATCACAGTAAAACTAAAATGTACAAGATATAAATTTCGGACAAGGATGTATTTCAAATAAGATTCTAAAAGAGAGGCATCAAATTGTTGCTGACAAATAGTTTGCACTTGTGTCGTTCCAGATGAATTACATGGATTTCTATATATTCATTACACGTAACATCAAATATATGATTGGTAAAAAATGTACATAGAAAGTTTGCTGTGTTGATCCATGGAACATATCTTGTTAACTGTGACATGGTTTGGCCATTAGTAACATCCAATAACACAACCTGGTGTTGTAACACCCTCCGTGGCTAAATCCAGGCTTCAGTATGAATGGTCATACAAAATTCTTTTCAAGCTAGTAAATACATTTCTATATTTGACCCATTCATTTGTATAAATCATGCAAATGTTTGCAAGGTAAAGTTCCATTAAATATAACAGATCAAATTGTTGAAGTTTATGTTTAATATTTTAGAGATAGTTGTTACAGTCAGAGTTAAATAAACTCCTCTGACTTCCTGTCTATAACATAATCATTGTCTATGGTGCATTGTATTCCAGTGAGGTGGCAAGGGAAAATCCCACCAAGTACCACAATCAGAACTTCCAGTGATTATGGAAGGCAAAAGTGATAGAGATTTTGAAAGAGCGGAATACGGCTTTGGTTATTATACTCTTGGAAATATGCAATTTATCTGCAAAATATTACAAACTGCTGAAAGCAGATTGAAGGATATGTCAAGAAAATCAGTTTGCTTTGTAACATTTAACATGAATCTTTGAACATATGGACATAGCGTTTTCATGATTTTGAATGCTTTATGTATATCAATCTATACAGTAACTCACAAGAGGCCAAAATGTCAGTGCTTAAACCAAAGTCTATAACCACTGATGCTAATTCTGTCATCAAACGTAATATTTTGGCTCATAAATTGTATCATCGTTTTGTTTTGGTGCCATGACAAATATAGGATAAAAAGCCAACAGTTGATAAAATTAGATGGAGAAGTTCCTAGCACATTACTAAATTAATAATGGTGTAAAAAACACGCTGTAGCATAATTGTCACATATATTGGATTTTGCATTAAAATAAAAGCTGATGGTGCACAACATAGCAAAATAATATCACTTACCCACTCCTCGTGTTGCTCAAATCAATACTGGCTTCAATGTCCTCCTCATCTAGTGGATGCAAAAAAAGCACATTATAATAAGAAACATGGGTTATGGGGGGGGGGGCATGGTGTCTTGCAGATTTTTAGAGCAGTTGGCGTGCAAAGAGACGTTAACAAGGAGCTGACACAGATGCTGAAAATGAGGACGAAATGCAATATCATGCTTGCTCTATCTCATATTTTACTCAAAAAAGCACGACAATGAATACTGTGTTAAATTTCATATGAGAAAGATATTGAATGGCTACATGCATGTTAGCTCTCTTAAGCTATATAAAATAATAAAACACCATCAGTTGTAGGAAAATGACAAATTATATCTCATACTCCTGGTGATGGTCATGCGCCAGTTGACAACAACAAGACAACAAATGTTGATAAAGAAATAGAGTTATTGCAACAAAATCATGTAGATTCAGTGAACGTTTTATTTTATTATGAGGAGTGAGGACAAAATTTCATGATGAAAGACATTGGTAACATTTGATTGCATCACAGGCAATTTGATTATTAGCAATGTCTGTCTTTTGTCCATATTTAAATGTATTCTACTGATTTAGGCTAAATCAAGTCTCAGCATAAAACAGTGCCTACTTGAAATTGTATACGTTCTTGAACTAAGTCCCCATTTCAGCACAACAATAAGATTGTACTTTGAAAATAATTAAGTAAATAATGAAATAAAATCAAACTCTAAAATAAGCCCATCCCACCATTTTGCAAACGTCTGGAGAATTTTAACTAAATATCTGGTATTTTCTGCTAGTGAGTCCACTTCTTTCCTTTTGGGCTTATAATAGGAGAAGTGTTCTATCTCTAAAGTCCTTTAACATTACTAGACTTATGTATACCAGAAGCTGTATTATAGATGAGATCATCCAGAACATTTGCATTTCTGGGATAGGGACCAATGTGCTTTGAAATTTTCTTGGACGTATCTGGGCCTTAGCCACATAATTATGTAGAAACACCTTCCCCATATACTAATCTATTTTTCCATGTGACCTTTCATATTGCAGCAAGAAGGCCAGGATCTGCATGTCAAGCCCATGATCAGAGCATTGCTGTCAAATACATGGCCTATACTTCAAAATAAAAGAGCAATCAACTTGCAAAATCGATTGTCTTAGCTTGATAATTATTCATCCAATGTCTGAATGAAACACTAAACACAATATATTCTGCGACTGTGACCTGGAACCCAAAGAGGTGAGTGCCTTATCTTCATGGTGATTAATGCCAAGTATGAAGAGTATCATAGAGTTTAGGAAAGATTATAAGCAACAAAAAAAAAAAATAATAAATAAATTAAAAAAAAAAAAAAAAAAAATAAAAATAAAACATGAAACAGAACAAAAAACCACATTTTGCATGACTGTGACAATGATTACAAAGCTACATGGGCAAGACAGCATACACCTTAGTTAGATGGGCTTGAGAAAAAAAAAAATTAATGCAAATTTAGCAAGTGCTTGTCAGAGGAAGAAGACATACGAATTAAGAAAATCCTATTGATATCCATGTTTTAGAGTACTGGATTAAATTATTAATGGAACTGCAATTTTCTATCATTGTTTGAAGATTCCATGATCACAATTTTAAAAACAAGTGGTGTTCATTCCAAGTCTGATTAGACATAATAAATTTCTTGCCAGTTTGAAAGCTATGTTTGAGTTCAAATTAGATGCAAATTATGTTCCTTGACTGTAGTATTAATTTTTTCTTATGTATTTGTCGGGTCCTATATAATGATCGTCGAAGATCGAAATAAAGTAAATAACCTGCATTGAAATGTATGTGTAATCAGTGTCTAGGAATTTACACCAATACTAAAGTAGTAGGTACTGAACGCCTACATGACGTATATGGTGTGTACTTTAATTGGATGTAAAAATCATACAAGATGCACTAAACATGAGGAAGCCTATATATGAAATGATGTTTTCAAAAGGCCATTATAACCAGAATTCTATTATACAAAACGAGGACCGATCGGCCGAATACGTATTGGGCCGATTTCGTTAGTCCGATTTAGTTTTGGCAGGAGACGGTTTGTCGGGTGATTTTTCTATGGGCCAAACAGTCAATAAATCTTGAAAATAAATAAGTTGCAGTTGATCAATTTCACTAAGTCTTGACATAACTGAGATTCCAACATGATATTTGCGTGTACCGCAGACTCTGTGAAATACCAAAATATGCATGCAAATTAGACCATAGTGAATGTTACGCAACTTTATAAACCTTTAACAGAAACTATCAATATTGATGATGCTTACGCCGACACTAACACTAATAGTATCTGTTGATGTAAACTTACCAATTAAACACCAGTTTAAAAAAATTGATATAATATCAGTACAGCGCAGTTTAATATATGCTGACCCAGGTGTAACAATTAAAATAGCATTTAAAGCATTTAACACAATACCAGTACAGCACGTTTCAATATCTGCTTATATAGGACTAACAATTAAACTCTAATTTTAAACAATATAATTATTTGACGGAATATTAGTGCACTTTGATACGTAATATTTGGCTAGTGCAAAACATTAACGCTCATCATAATAAACTCTCAAACATGATGTCATAAACAATGTTCCATTTGTGTGAGATGAGATCTGAGTTTTAAACGTAGCTTTAAATACTTTTCAGTCATATCACTACGATGTCTACAGTGTTGCAGTTTATAGTGATGTCTAGCACTGGGACATCATGCCGCAGACGTGTAGCACGATATCCCGCGCAGTTACAGTATCCTGACACCAGGCTGACTAATCCTAATACTAACCTCTTAATGCTGAGCGCCTAGCGAGACAGCTGCTAGTACCATTTTTATAAATTTTTGGTATGACTCGACCGGGGTTGGAACCCTCGACCTCTTGCCTCCGAGGAAGACGCTCTAACCATTAGGCCACCGGCGCGTTCCCCTTTATGTGCATGTGCATTATATAAGAATTAGCAACTTTGTATATCTTCACTGGTCTGCACATCATCTCATTAAATCAGGTTTTTCAAAGTAAATTGTTGCCTTTAACACTTTTCGTATGTAGGACAAGCATTTTAGCCATTCTTCTTGAGCATTGATTTGGTTATATTTGTGTCAGTCCTCATCATTGTTGATGTCAATAATTATGGAGTGATGTGTCATTACTTGACAAAGGTTTCTTGTAGAGTCAGCCTGAATTTTCCTCAAAATAGAAAATGTCCTGTCAGTGTCTGCATTGGCAATGTGCCATTGCTAATACAAGTTTGCTGAGTCCACCAAGAAGTTTTAGTTGTTGTGATTAGATTCAGATTGTTCGCTGTCTACCAAAACTGATCAAGATGCTGTCTGGATCCAATTTCAGAAGTTCTTCTTAGATTCAAATTGACAGTAATGGCATATTGCATATTCATGTCCATCTAACCTGGATCCATCCACTGACATTCTTAGTTACATCCATTGTTAAATATTTTGTTATATTTCGATTATTTCTTTTCTGTAATTTAGTCTTGGGAGAAAATGCACGCTTAGACATCTCAGCACGGAAGCCAAACATACCTGTTTTATGTCACTTGAGATATACTTGTAATGATTAATCGAGCAATAATACATTCCCATCTGTTATACTTTCTGAATTACTACTGATCACGCATATTATATCCCAACGATTACTTATGGTTATTGCTTGTTGAATGAGATATGAATGTGCCATGCTCACTCACCAAGTTCACGTCACTTGATCGCTGGAAGACGCAAAATGCACTGCTTTTGCTAATTATTGAACTCTGCCAACATCTTAAACATGTAGTCCAAATTTGATAAAAATCAGAACAGAAATAAGGCTAGCCAATTAGATGCAGAATCATCTTATTAATATGTATGGATGTTGCTCATTATTGAACTCATCTGAGATTTGATGATATAAACCCATATTTCAAGCATGACCGAAAATGAGTTAGTCAAATGAACTCCGGAGTGGTGTTAAGCAATTGTTGACGAACAACGGACGACAAATGCAGATCGATACTATCAGCTCTGATGGCCATATTACCAGATGAGCTAAGACTCGAAAGGAAGCCATCGCACAATGTAACTCACCTTCTTGAACACAGCATAAACAGAAGCAGCATCCACAACAGCTTGTTTTCTTGCTTTTGCAATTGCCTGGCCAACCACATGTACATTTCTTCCGACAAGAAAAGCAACCTCCACAACGTTCCCCTTTATAATGGCCACAGAAACATTTCCCCCTTTCACTGCCAGATTTACAGAAGAAGAAACTGCAGCATCTGCGCTTGATGAAATACCAGGTCAGATGGCAACGCTTTCTGTCTTTATGATTGTCAAAATCCCTGCAGAATTTGCAGCAATCCAGACATCCACAGCAGAACAAGATTAGGAAGATGACTAGAACAAGAACCACACAAACTAAGAGTGGAGGAAGTAGTGGGATAAGGATAGATGGACCTGAAATATAGATTTATCTTAATTAACGATATGAAGGAGTAAATTTGTGTAGCCATTGCATTACCATTAAGGTTCAGGCGTTCCAAATATATTTTAGTGGTATCATGGGATCAAGTTCGTCAACATAAATTTTATTTGTGGGTAGTGGGAAACTAAAATCAAACGAAAAAAAGGCATGCAACTATATATACATACATACTGCACAGTGGACCTTTCATAAACTGGGAAGGGCAACTGACCATGACTCAAGTCTGCTACGTGAAATAAATATGGTGTTTGCTGTATTTTTGTTTCTTTCATCTCTGTGTACAATAAATGATGGACATAACATATGCCATGTGACCAAAATTTTCATATTATTACTATTTCCAGAGGAAAAAACCAAAGGCAAGACCTAGTTCGTCCGATTCTCATATGTCTTGACACTTGGGTCATTGAACTCGTATACCAACCCTGATTCATGCACGACAGACACAATAATATTTACTTGACATCTTTCTAAAAGTCGGATTTGGAGCCCAAACAAACGCACCCAAGGGGCTGAGAATTGAATTAGAAAGGCGCTGACAAACTACACCCATAAAATCGTCACTGACCCCAAGATAAAGTGTATATTTCTGATATTGTTGGATGAATTCAGGATAGTACACATGTAGTTCAATATGTATACAAACTGTGAATAGATTTCTGTGACTGGACAGCAACACAATATCAATGTGCTTTACTGAAATACAGGTGATAAATGCCATTAGTAATCAAGTTTCGTTTGCGATGCAATGATTTATGGCAATGTCAAGCATGATAAACAGTTCCAATTAAAGAAAGGTCCAACAACATTTGCATATTTGAAAATGTGTGTGTGTGTGTTTGTCTGTGTGTGTGCCTAAGAAAGATTTTTCTGTGCTGGGCATCAATGAATGAAGCCTATTTCATTAACTATGCCTAGATATTTAATATGATTATTTTCAGCAGAAAAACAAAGGAATAATTGTGTGGAAGACATTATATGTCTATTAGTCTAACCTGCAAGTGATGCTAGACAGGAACTGATCTGCGTATAATATCTGGACGTCTAACAATACTACACCTAATTTTCAGTTCAATGCAGATAAGTAAATTTCAAGGATTAGAACATAGGATTTAAGAATTATTGATGGCGCCATTGCAGCTGTCATTCTCTCTGGAAGACTGATCCCTATATACTGCAACGTACAACTGAAACAAAGAGGTTCATTGCCATAAGTAGCATCGTCTTTCCTTCCAAAATATTCAAAGACAATGACTAAAAATGTTAAAATAATGTTGAAGTGAAAATGGTGGATTTTAATTAAAATGTTTTCCTGCCACAAACACAAAAAGGTCGCAGCTAACTCCGTGTTTGTGGTGCGTGCGTGTATGATTGATTTGGTTTTGTTTGTTGTAAATTGACATTCAGAAGGACACCTCACAGGAATCAAGCTGAGTTGATGCAACTATAGGATTTGAAGACGATGTAGATGAATACCTGACAGTAAGGATGGACTGATGGAAGCTGCTACTAAGAAACTTGAGTTTGTTTCTTCCATAAGTGAAAATTGTTGCACAATGCGAGACAAAACTTATTAAATACGAAAGAAGTGCTCTTCCCTGGCATCGAAGCTACACTGCGGAAGATTGTAACTTCTGTTTAATCTGCTGCATGATTTTAAACAAATCTGAACGCGATGCATTAGCAACACTGCAATCCCCCTCCATCAAAATATCAGTACAAAGACATATCCATCATCGTAGATACAATAAATATCGACTAAAGCAGTTTCAATGAATCAGTCTGGCTAGGCGAAAGAAAGGCACTTTTTATAATTGGGTTGGAATATTTTTCCAAAAAGATCAAATGTACTAAGAGATGGGAGAATAGGGACAAAACTGTGAACAAAATGAAGAAATAAATGTGATACAAAACTTTGAGGATAAATTAATGTTGATGGTTTTGCAGCCTTTTCCTCGAATATTAGAGAAATATATTGAAGTCAAAACGCTGGGACACAGCGCGACATTCCTAAGAGGGCTATACATAACACAAATTATGAATATAGTCAAACTTCACAATCCCAAAGTACCAAGGAATTGATGTTTGAATTTTAGATTTTAGTTAGCTCTAGATTTGGAGACTATTTTAACTATGCCATACGACACTGCGTATCATATAACAAGACTAGAGGGATATATTTTCTTGTTTATCTAAATATTACCCATTCTTGCCTTAACAATTTGAAGTATAATCAGTCTTTTTGTTGTTTTCAGTTTTGCATTTGGGCGGATTATTTTTTTTAAAATTCAAATTATTATTTACTACAAATACATAGTGCTCATCAATAGTATTTTTGGACTCCTAAATTAATTTTGAATGAAAGTGAATTCAGGCAAGAACATTTGTGGATTATGTTATTGTGGTACATTAAAAGACGTTTAGGCATCATCATCACAATTCCGGCTATTGACACATTAACACATTCGAGAATATAGACAAATCATATTCATTATTGGAACTTATTTTGCTAACCAGTGGGATTCAATTGGAACTTTATACATTTGGCCTTGTGGTGAAACTTTTAGGACTATTTGAGGTTTAATTCACAATACTTTAGTTACTTTTAAATTTCACTTTGTATTCTAGGAAAATAAATTATTTGTTCAAATTTACAAAACGTGTTGGTTATCGCTCTTTTCTATTACTTATCTTAAGAGCATAGAGTCGCAACACATGAAGTTGGTATTTTATTTTTTTTTTTTTGTTGAGGTTTTGGTTCGTTCGATGTTTGAGTTCATTATTTGCTGAACTGCTTAAAGTAAATGATGTTGTTTGAATACTATCAGATAGAAAGAATCCAACAACACAAAACCCCAACAAACATAGAGAAGTTGAGATTGAGAGGACACAGATAGAAAGACAATGTGATTTGTCTTTCACTACGATGGTTGGAGTTGTGGGTGAAGTATGTTCATTAGCTACCAAAAAAATAAAAAAAAAAACCCAATGGTGATTTGGAGGACTTTTGCAATGTTGATGTGCATAAGAAGTGTGCATTTGAAATTACCTGTAGATTCAGGATCACGTGATACCAGAGTAACAACAGATAAATCAGTATGCGTGAAAGTTGGTATACCACACAAACATATACTTGTAGATCCAGGACCGTTTGCTATAAATGCGCAATTGTGATTCATTTGATATTATTTTATGGAATTTAAAAGCAATCACGCCTGCCATCAGTGTTGAAATGATTCTTTAAAACTAATTACAAAGTCTAAATGCATTGATTTCAATATAAGATTGAACCAAGATGTAGGCACAATTAGTGAATCGTATCTATGTACAACAGATACATACTACAAATTATCAAAACCAACCAAACAAGCGACTGATTCACTGACTGATATAATTACGGACATTTACCATAACTCCATTTATTTCTGTTAACTTTTAAGTGTTGAAGCCATGTCTGAATTTTGAGCGAAAGAAAGATGTTCAAATTAGCCACTGTGGTGGATATATAATGACGTAAGTCGGCTTCACTTGCATTTAAAACCTGCTAGACATGAAGAAGTGGATATTGCCATCGATTTAGGAGGATTATCAAACTCAAGAGTTTCAAGGTGACCACCATGTTGGCCATATCGGATGTCAGTTCTGCATCATTCAAATTTATCAATTAGACACACTAAGAGGTGAGAACCATATCAATACGCAAATTTAATTCGGAATAGTGGCGATAATACTATTTCCATTTGTGATGGTGGTGGACATGTTGGAAGTCAGATCATTACCATTTTCAGACGAAATAAGCAGCATAAGGATTTTCTTTCCGTGAAAATCGCAAGGTGAAATGACTTCCTGGGGCCATATTGGTCGCCAAATAAGCGCCATTTTTACTTGGAAACAATTAAATAATATAAGAAGACTTTTGGATTTAAACCCAATGTCAGTAAGTCTTTCTTTTTAGGAGGATCTGTGATAACATGTTCAAATTAGCTACTGCTGTGATAGTCATATTTGATGTATGAGTCACACCATTTTAATGTAAAATGAATTACACACCATAAAATATCTACTAGTGAAAACCACATGTTACTATGCCATCTGCTCAAAAGAGTTCACAATTGCAAGGTTTTCAAGGTGGGTACTGTGACAGACATATTTAATGTCAGTACCATTTTCACTTAGAACTATCTAGACATCAGAAGAATCCTTCTGGTGAAATCCCAACGTGGATAAGCGTTCTGATCTAGATTAGTAGTGATCACAACATCTACGTTGCCATTATGGTCATATTCGAATACACATCATCACCGTTTTTATTTTCAAACAACTATATAAAGTTTCATGCCAATCCCCCAAGTAGTTTAGATGGAGTAGCGATAACAAACTTGTACTGACGGAAGTTGGATGGTGGGAAAAGGCCCGCGGTAAGCCCCCTCTGGATTGTGACCAGCCGAGTTAAAACAAAAATGTTTTTTTTTTTTCACAAGATTTCTTAATATTTAGCAAGCAAGATGTAAACGTCTTCAGGAAAGTTAAAATGTTTACTTAAAATTTAGCTCTAATCCTCTGTGAACAGGGAAGAAGGTAATTTTGATGGTTTTATAAGATAATTGCTTTAATTATGCAAGTTTTAAAATGTATATTTTCATTGTTGACTTTAATATATGTTATATAGATGCGAATTCATATACGTTATGACTAACGTACATACACTATACATGGGTATAAACACCGAGTATTGGTTGACTATGGCTGACGACGATTGCTTAGTCCACAATAGTAATGTTACAACTATCAAACGTCGGTTAGATAGAGTCCAAAAGTATATAGTGTCAAATATTACACTAGTAGGGTATAACAAATGTAAAACCAAAATACGAAGTTCCAAATCATTCTGAGAATGAAATTGGTGTGACACAAATCGTGAGAAGTGATCAACAATAAGCATGCTGTTTGGGTCTAAATTGATCAAATTTGAAGCATTATGTACAACAGTGTACGTAATACATATCAGCTTGATGGTCACAAAAAGCAAAGTGTCCAAACTTAATATAATTGGCTCCATGAATATCAACCAGAACGAAAATCATTATATACAGCTGTAGAATACACATAAGCTACCATTCTTCTTACTAGCAACATTATCATATCTGAAACAGCATTTAATTTCCAACTGAAAATATTTTCGAGGTAGGCAGTATGCATTCATTTTCTTGTTACCCCTCAAATGGAACCAGAACACTGAATATACTGTTTCCTAATTATTAGTTCACATTCGATGTAAGGCGTTTGTTTTCAAAGGTATGTACAGTGCTAATACAATTCTAAATCTTCTATTAAACCCATGGAAAAGACGTGATATTGAAAATTCCAAATATTACAAATTATGAATACTCGGGACAAAACTTATCAACTTTATAAAACAGAAAGTATAAAGAAAGAGACATTAAATCAGTATAACATTTTCTACATCCCAGTTAAATTAATTATAAGATCAGCTTTGAAAAGAGAAATTTTATTTTTACCATTCATGGTGTCTTTGACCTGTTTATTTGTCTTTAAATTTACTCATTTTAAGATTGGTCCTAATCTTTTGTACAATGTGTACCACGAGTCCTGAAAAGAACTATTGTTTCATTAATGAGATACACTGGCCAGCCCTTACATTCTCTCAACAGCAAGAATTTTTCACTTGCCAGTTTTAGTTGGGTGATTGAATTTTCAGTCCATAACTGTATTATTCTGGCATGTTATTTTTAGGCACGACGCAGGAATATTAATTACTGTATAGTAAACATGTAGTATGCATTGATCATTGCATTTTTCCCAAGACCTTGCTGCAGTTTTCTTGGATCATATCAGGAGGGGTTAGCTGATTGCAAATAATTTTACAAAGGCAAAGTTGAAAAGCAAAGATGTGTGTGGTAAATGACGTTTAATGGTTTAAATTACTAAGTTTCAAAGAATGGTTTTAGCAGAGACTACAAGCAGGACTATAATCTAATTAATGAATACTGTTATACCATTTATTCTCTTGGGAAGCAATCTTTCGGTTTTTTAAACAATGATATATTAATCAGGAACTTAATGAATTGTAATGAGATCATATTTTCCAATATAAGGATCATAGTATAATTTGATTTTCAACTGAATCTTTGTAGCGACTATAAAATTCATGAAAACTGATACCTAAGTTAGGGATAAAGATACACTGACAGTTGACGGAAGTAAGCCAAGGGAAAAGCAAAGTTTATAATAAGCCTTAAGCAGAATGTCTTGCAAGGTTTTCTAGTATTCTAACCAGTTGAAATGCAACAGAGCACATGCATGTAACACTGCTATATATTATGGCTGGAAGGTACACAAATACATATATCGTACCTGGAGTGATGTACAGTGGGGGAGCTGTAGAATTAGTAACAATGCCTGCAAATAAACAGTTTTAATTTAGTTATGCTAGTTGTCATGTTATATAGTTTGTATCAGGTACATTATGAGTTATTATTTTATTTATAATTAATTTTACACATTAATTAAATAATTTACTTAGGTTAGTAACCCCATATTATAATTAGTCTATAAGTTAACTTATAATAACAACTCTAACTCAATTCCTGATCTTATGTTAGGTAAATAGTTATCGTATTTCAAAGTCCTTATAACATTTCATCGCTCAAGTAAAATGTATTTTGTCATTGCAATAAATAAAACATTACATTTGTGCGCATTCCAATGAAATCTTTGAAACTTATACGATAATGTAAATTGTGTGCTTGCCAAACCTTGGCACGTATAGAAACAATAAATTGTACTTGAAATAAGGACTCATGAAAGATCTGCTATTTATGTCCATTCGGCAAATTTATTTTCATGTTGTAGATGTTTATGATTATGATTTCTAGAAAACTTTATAATATTTACATTTGCAAATGAAATTATTCTGAAAATTAAAAAAGTTAAAATTCTTAATAGCGTTCATCTCTGTATATATTAACTGAATTTCCACAACTATTTTATAAAATAAATTTTATAAGTGAACATTCTTTAATCTGTTTGGTGCATGAGATAATATATATGCGAAGTGACAGGAATTAAGACAGCAGGGAAACAATGAGAGAGAAATTTTTATATAACTGTTGCCGTCAGTCCGATGAATTATCCCATGAAATCAATGTTGATACTGATGGGTTATTTGTGGGTATGATGTCAGCTGTTAATTAAAATCTGCAGTTTTGCTGCATAAAATTCTGTCCGAAACTAACCCACATACACTTTGGATCTTTACCCGTAATTGGTAACAGCTGTACATTGCAACGAAATTCAAAATGATCACGTGACAAGGAATGTGTCATTTCAAGTGAATTTGCAAGTTGACAGAGGACATGATCTGGAAATATTATGTGCATATATCCAATGGACCCTGCAAAGTACAATAGCTCAAAAGACTCGAGAAATACCCTAAGTAATTACGATGTACACCCTGTATGTTGCTGACATATTTGTCTGCAAATAATTCCTCGATTTTATGAGTGATATCAAACCCCCAAATATCCGTCAGTATCAACACAGTTTTAGGGGTTCATTTATCGGACTGCCCCACTCCTGCCGGACAGGACATTTTGCTCTTATGTTAATAAAGTCATCAACGTACTATAGTACGAATATTCGTAAATGACTGCGTATAAGTTCTGATCTTACAGCAGTGTCATACACAAACTCGTTACTAAGTATAAAGCTGTCAGCTGAAAGGGCACGAATAAATGATAGCTATGGAGATAATTTATTCTCCAAGGAATAAGTACAATATTGCTTCCGAAAATATTTTTCCAGCAGGAGCCGTCATCATCAAGTAGGCTCGTTCAACTGATTTCAAAAGCATGTTTCCATTCAAGTTTGGATATTTTTCAGAATCTGACGGACATTTTACTTCAACTGTTAAATGAAGGCCACCTCAAGTTCAATTGTCAGCATGTGAGCCCTGTGATATTGGTACATACCTCACTATGCTGGAAAGCCATAAGAGTGAACAAAACTAAATCGCCATATAGAATAAATTTCGAAAACGTAAGTATGTCCATCATAACATTATAATATCATTCGCTGCGGAAATCGTTCGGGCTTCGAATGTTCGCCTTTGAAACATATTTGATGTCAAATTATTTTTCAGTGTCCAACAATAAATTATTGTCTGTGATTTCATTAGAATATAAAGAATTCCATGTTTTGGTGCCAAATAATGTTGTTTTAAATAAAATAATAGAGAAAAGGTTACTGCTTGATGCTGAACAACATGCGTTTACAGGATTTGTCTATAATGTGTGGTTGTGTATGCTCATTCATGTCAACATTTTGAAATTTGCAAAGATACACTCACGCATATATACATTGCTTTATTCTAGCTTTCATACTTGAGAGCCATCAAAACTGGCATTGTGAATTCAATGTTTTTCTTTTTCAAAATCTTAAAATATTTTAAATTAAATATGATGACATTCTTGCTAGTGTTGTGGTTGATACGACTTGTGAAAACTGAAACATCTGGTTGGAAGTTATGCATTTTAGAGTCAAAAGATCATAACAATGACTTGGTTGAACTTCGATTGCATTGTGCAGTAAACCTTGAATTTGGAGATTGTATTTTGCAGTAAACTATTTGTCAGACAATTATAGTGCTCGTAAACATACAGTTCACTTATACTCAACTGATAAAGGTTTTCACAACGTGTAAATGACGTATCTCACTAGTAAGTGTAATATGGGTGACAATTTTTTTAAAACTATAAGTATACTTATATTGACTGACATTTCACTTACCTCATCAAATATGAAAAGTATAAGTAGTTATAAGTGACCTATACATTACTTTCATCAGGGAAAGCTCGCGGTGAACAGAAAAATCTTTCATTCATATTTTCAGAGATAATTCGGATTCTTATCTTTGTTAGCAGTGGGCCAATTATCTAGTTCATTCCACTGTAATACCTGGCATATGTAGCTAGTCGAAACAATATTTCACACAAGTTCCCTTTTACAAATGAGATTTACTACACTTAGTGAAATTATTTTAACAGTGAAAGAACTTGTTAGATATCATGTCAGGTATTCAATACAGTGACTTCTGTGATGACCGCTGAAACAAGATATATTTGTGAAAAGTTAAATTGGACATTTGTTACAGCGACACATGTTGCTGTCTACTGATTAATCTCATGCATCATGCTAGGTAGTTGTAACAAACAATTTAATTGGTTCATCTTGTGTCTGCTGCATCAAATCAAACAGCGGAGTGACCTTCACTATTTCTGATAGTGACAAATTCAAGGGATTGATCTGAAACTCAAATGATCGATGTTAACTCCGCATATCAGTATCACTGGTTTACACCTACGGTTAAATCATGAAGAAATAAAAGGCAGAGAAGGTACAAAGTTGTTCGTAGGCATCACGGATATATTAATGAAAGAGGCAAAAGAAGATTTCCTGGCATCTATATACAGGTGTAATAGGGATGGACACCAATATATAGCATGCCAATGGAAATAAAATCCTGTTCAACTGTCTTATACACGTACCACTAAACTATACAGACATGTACCAGCCCGGCTGGTATTTGTCTCCTATACCACGTCTGTTATACTCCTTTCTCGGTACTATTAGCATTATTTATCAAATGTAACATTGCAGAGCAGCTAAAACACATTTTCTACCATGCAAACAGGTAATGAATGCTGGACGAGGCCCCAAACATAATCAAATAGTTAGTTGCTTTTTTAACAGCACGTCAAACACATTGGCCAAATGTTGCGAAGGCAATATGAGACAGGTGCTTATCCACATGACACGACGAGGCAACTGAAATGGACAGGAATTAAGCCCACAACCCATGGATTATGAGTCCATACTCTAATAACTGAACTATCGCAGCAGTATGGATGTCACTGTCGTAAATATAATATTATTCATTTGTCCTGCTATCAGATGCACACACCCTTAGACTAAAAGTTCTGGACCAGTCAAGCTGGTACGTGGTCATATTACACCCTGACAACTACACGAATGATTCATGTTATGGGCCAGCTAGAGTAATGGACATCATACATCGTTAATACACGAACTAACTGTCCAACTATTTTGGAATCAGAGCAACGTGTTCTGGCATGTTAATTTATCAAATATTCGTTAACCAATAGCACTGACAAATCAATTATTTCAGTAATTATTTTAAGTTATTTGAAAATGACTACAGTGATTCAGATTGTCATGGTGACTGGACTCTCTAATTGTATTGTTTGTACATTCTAATCATAATAAGAATATTCCAGGAATAGATAAGCCCCAATTTCCGTTATCATCAATATTAGTATGTCTTTAACGATTATTTGAAATCCAATAATAGTTAAGGAATGCATTTTCTTAAAACCAAAAGGTTGATGAGTCTGAAAATCAATGGCATCAAGTCTGCTACATTATGATACAGAATGATGGCAAGAATGGCAAGTTCTTATAAATAGCAAATCGCCTTTAAAATTTAGTTGAAATCATATAATAATTAAAGGATTCACTTTATGGACATGAACGTAAATGGGTTTGAAAATCTTGGACTATAACTGCTAAGCGATGACATATTTGATCATCAAATTCAGCGAAGGTTTCATCAATTTCAATCATCATACTACAGGTATAAATCTAATCTAAATTAAGGGGTGTGTTATGCAGCGATGAAAGTGTAATGGTCTGGCAATCAGTAGCTATAATGAACCTATTAACCGAACCCATCTCATGTCTCATCAATCTCTAGCTGTATGCCACAAACTTTCCTTGAAATCCTATTGAGGGAAGTATAGGACATGGGAAAACTCAGTTTATTGATAATTCCGTTGAACAAAATACAGGGACAAATATTAGTCTAACAATTAATTTGTATGAACATATGAAGAAATGCAGGAAATGAAACAACAAATGCGGAAGGTATTTTGATAAACAAATCACAGCAACAAAATATAACTGTTTTCCGACAGGAAGAAATTTACAATAGTTGAAATATCTAATGAATATTCATTGAATCTTGCAGTTCTTTCTTTGGAAGCGCTATTAACAACAAGGGTAGTTCTCATCGTTTAAAGTATGTAATAGAGTGCACAATTCTTGAAAGACCCTTATGAGGATAGGCCACCATTGTGACAAAGCCACCCAACACCAAAATCGAATATTTTATCATTCTCTTATGAGAACTCTATTTTGATAAGGCCCCACATTCACTTTATAAAACGTGCCCACGTCAGAGTGGATGCCTACTGCGCAGATTTAAGTCAAATCTTGTATAGGAGTAAAAGCAATCTTTTCAGACGCCCCAAATCTTTTCGGGGTCGTGTTGTTTGTCGTGGCAAAAGTATAGAGGAAACAAACATGACAATGCAAGGTGCAGCAAGTCTGAAAAACTGGCCAAACACTTTCAAGGGCTATTGGTCCTTTTTCAAAGAGGACGAGATAAGCGGATGACAATTACTAATGCAAATAAGTAAACAAAATACCTGTGCATATGTTATTGCCCTACTGAAACCAAAATCAAAGAATACGACCTTAAATATATCCTAATAATGCATGAAACTATATACAGTAAATTACTTACATTTTGGCAGATGATGTACTTGAATTTGAAAAGAACACTCTTTTGCATTAATACGCTTCCGAAATAAGGACTGAGATGTTATGTATGCATCAATGTTAGCACCTCAGCAAAAAATGACTCTATGGATTCCCCACCCCCACCCCCCAAAAAAAAGTATGGTTGAATTTATTTCCAGACTGAATGGTTATGGAAGTAAATATATGCGCCATTTAATTTGGAATGGGGTGACTGCTGAAATTTTGTCAATTGAGAGTCCAGCATTTACCAAGGTACGCTTCATAAGGGGAGTGAGTTTACTAGCTCCTACAGGTTGATATTTGAAACATGACACTAGATCCATATTGCATAGTAGCAGCAACGTAGAAATACAGTTGACATTACTACATATTGCTGGATGTTTTTTTTCTGCACAGACTAGGCATGTTCATATCGGACAGTATAATGGATTTTCTCAGTTCTTCCTCATTTTCGGTCTCTCTAGATGAACGTCCAACAAGTGTATTAGTGTTAATTGGGGTACCTATGAAACCGTTTTGTTCTGTGTCCATTTAACTACGGATTAGAAGGAAGGCCACTGTGTTGATAAATAGTAAACTAAAGTAGTTCAAAAAGGCAAGACAGTATAAATTCCCATGGTAACAGCTGATAAAAAAAATAAAATACTGTACAAGGTTTTCTTGAACTTATTTAGAAGAATCAAATTTGTCGAAAATATGTTAAAGTGTTGACATATCAATAATACTAAACCACAAACACTGTATATAACCCATTAAATACACATTGTCCTACATTTTTTCAGCATATTATGGGCTTAACTGTCCACATTTTCTTATCTCCAAAGGAAAACATATCCTGTGTGCAACTTAAATTACATAGTTTATGCTTTTTCAAAAGTAGCTGGCTTAAAATTAACTCTGAAGTCAGACCTTTATGTAAAATCGAAAGCCTTGTTGGATTTATTTTCTATTATTATATTTATTGGGATCACACGACTATAGTTATACCTAATGTTGTATCTTTCTTGATGTGATATTGCATATCAATTTAAAATAATAATATTTCAAATTTGTGTTGTTGTTACATCACAATAGATGAAGTTACTTTTCAGCAAGATGTAGGGTCAAAGTAAGAATATTTAACAAAGGAGATGTACAGCAAGGCACGGACCTATATACGATCACTTCTAGTTCTTGTTTCTTAGAGAAATGCTATGATCATTGAGCTGTCAGCTAGATATCAAACTGTAAAGCATAAGAGAGAATTAAACTACACTAGAATAAGCCAGTCAAACAAGCTGGATTAAAGAGAATAGAAACATTACAGAAGATGCTTCGTCAAACGTGCCGCGTTAAAGAGAGTAGATGGACGTCAAAGAAATGTGTTTAAGAAAAAGAGACCGTAATAACACTATTTTAACTGTAAGTACGTTAAAGATTTTGAAAACAGAGGCAAAAGGCAACAAACACAAAAGGCTGATACAAATACAGGCAAATATGACGTATGAGCAAATTCAAGAAGCAAATAACTTTCCCCCTCCAAACAGTAGGGTAAATGTGATAGGAATATTACGTAATGGTTCCCCATAAATTATATTGGCATACTGAAGGTACCCTGTGTTTAGATTCGTCTGCCGAGGAAATTTCGACTATAACTGCCAGGATTCTGCACACAATTATTATAAAATTTTATAATGTAACATGGCTGGTGACTTGCTTGAATCTATTAAATCTCTTGTTTAAACTAAATGTACTCTGTGAGAGACTACAATACAATATCTGTTTCCAGAAGGTTTATCTTATCCTGCGTACGCTTCTTTGCATGCATTGACCTCCTTGGGGAACACAGAGGATGTGACCTGTCGATATGGTTGTATAGGGTCCTATTGATATCGAATATAAAGGTTGGACCTCATGTAAATGTCATGTATTTACCATTTCCAGAGGTCTGTAATCTTTAAAAGGTGAAAACCCTCTGTGCTGTTGGTTTTATTGATGAGAGTAGAGTATTTACTTGTGCTCTTTAATTTTTGGAGGGAAATGTTCGTCCATGAACCAGTTTCATTATGTCAGTCTACTGGTAAAAGGAGTCATCTTTGCCCATGGATCCCTCTGGCTATAGCCTAGAGTTTTGTTTCAAAAAAAATGACTGTCCTCTGTATATAATGCTTCCTACATCTCTTGCCTGTCGGATTTCCTCCCATTAGTCTGCTGAGAATTTATTTTGACCCAGTGTTGGAACTAACATTTAGATTGATCATCTTTTACCTTGCCTTTTGCCTTTGAAGCCTTTCGTGAACACATTTATCTTACATGAAATAGAAAAGAAT
Organism: Megalonaias nervosa; assembly: GCA_016617855.1. NCBI lineage: Eukaryota > Metazoa > Mollusca > Bivalvia > Unionida > Unionidae > Megalonaias > Megalonaias nervosa. The sequence goes on along the minus strand of JAECUM010056043.1, from coordinate 2,120 downwards.
TAAATACAGATGTGATCACTACATACCTGCCATAACACGTCGTGTCAAACGAAAAACACAAGTGTTGTACTCCCAAACCTCATTACTCGGTCTTCTGTGAAAATATGATTTTCAGTAATTTTCAAACATATTGAACACTTCAGTATATGCCCCTTCACATGTCGTTTGCATAAACGGTAATCAGTGTGATACAACTACCATCGGAACGAATGCAATTATTAATTTATGTATCCCAAATTTCACAAAGAAAGAAGCTAATTTCTGCGTACTGAAGAGCAGAAGTAAGTACACAACATTGTTTTGAATGAGAATGTTTAGGCTTTATTTATGGCATTATTAGAAAACTTGCGTACACCTGCAAAGTTCATTTTAAGTCCTATTTTGCTCTATATATGAAACACAAAACATTACTATTTCAGTATTCCGGATAATGTTCAAATATGCTTCATTTCTGAAGGCAAAACTTCAAAGGGCAGCTGTGTTTCAGGACAAATAAGCAGTCAACCAAGGAAACAAAGACTAGAAAACTAAGTTTCCTGGCTAACGGAACTTGATTTTGTGAAGCACAGCAGAAAAGGGTGAGCATTTCATTACACATACTGAAAGCACCATACTGACATGGACGCCAGAACCTGCATGTAACCTCAGGGTAAGCCAGAACATATTCACCAAGCTGGACCGATAATTCAGGTGAATTATTTTTACTGTTATTCGTTATATTATTCTTCCAAAAATACCAAGTATTAATAGATTCATTCTTTTAGAACGATTTATGCTATGAGATAGATTGATTGAAATGGAATAATAGCACACAAGCATTTTTACACAGTTGATGTATGTTGATAAAGAGATTATGTTAATGTCCGTAAGGCCCCCCGATGAGTTGTTAGTCTCTAAAGTCATGTGTAATTTCGTTTACTCCATATGGTTAACAACATCGAATACAGTTTGGACAATGCCAGAGTTATAGCTGGCAAGAGCAACTCATTTATTATTCGTTCAGATACTTTATCAGGGAAGTTTGAATAACAATATTATCCAGTCTAAAGGAATGCTAATGTGAACATAAATTACATTTGTATGACATTCAAGCTCCAAACGGATCTACTGACAACATTTAATTAAAACTATATTCCTCCATTCATCATATTTTAAAGACAGCAGTTTGGTTTATTTTTATTTCATGTCAGGGTCGTTGTGACTATGAGAGTATTAGCATGCATGGTGATGATATATGACAACTCTAAGCTTACCATTTTTTATTTGCATGTTTATTAAATGTTTTAACAAAAACGTGTGCTTTTGTTTCTTTAATTCAGATTTTCAGCAATTTTCCACGGGTTTATGTTACAACATCGCTTGTGCTCAATTGGAAGATGCTACTGACCCCGTTTGAACCTTAAAATATAATTTTCAAGTCTCCAAATCCACAACGCGTCATGTGAATATGGCAGCCTTATCAATTCGAATCTTGACAAAACGATCAAAATGATAGCTGTTGAGCAATCTCCCGATTTTTCTCAGACTATATTGGGGAGTTAGTACCAGTGGCGTCAGGCTCCGTTGTAGAAAGGTAAGTGGAAAATGTTGGAACGCTAGTGCTTAACAAATCTGATGTTGCCATTTGATTTATATCGAGGCCCATTCTGATGTTATGTCCAGAACCGAGGTCCATGAGTTTTTTGTTGAACGTTTGTTGTACCCAAATTTTTTGATGTGCTTGACAGGTTTTCGATGGATACCGTAGCAGTTCATTGTGTTGGATTATCAGTAGTAGCTGAAGAAAGGTTTGTGTTATTGCTGAGTTTATTGTCAATGATGCTTATGCTAATGAAGATGATAGTGTTAATATTTCTTGCTTTAACTTAACTCTGTAGATGAATACATTGCTTTTGAATGTTCTTTTTGATAACGATGATGACTTTCCAGTGGTTCGTATAGACGTACCTTTCGTTGCTGCTGCTGTTACTGCTGTTAAGGTTGATATTGTTGATGTTAAAACTGCTGATAATTTGTTTATATTGAGTTGCCCCTATATAACAGTGGTCTACAAATTTTTAGAAGTAGTAGAAACATGTTCAGAGTGATGCAAGCTTAGTTATGGTTGCATCATCCATGAC